>CM070768.1:1272093-1473316 GCA_036346245.1 Bonia amplexicaulis | reverse complement strand
AGCTAATAACAGCATCAAGCTCACATCGCATACGTGGGGAGACTAGGAGGGCAACTCGTAGACTTCCTGGGCCCCAACCGGGCCCAGCCCATCCCTGCGTGAGCAGGAGACAACCCTGTGGGCCCTATCCACCTTACAAGTGGTCCACCAATGGGCCCAGGCCGATCAGCCATCCCTATCCTTCTACATGTCCGACGTGTCCGGTACCGTGCTGTGGTTGTTCCAGAAACATCCTCCTCCTGCCTCCCCTACTCGATAGCCGCGATGCCGCCGCCGCCGCAGACCGGGGGGAAGGTGACGCCGAACCTGGCCATGGACGCCGAGGGCAGGCGCGTGCTCGGCCTCACCGTCCTGCAGCGCCTCGACCCCGCCGTCGAGGACATACTCATAACCGCCGCCCACGTCACGCTCTACGACTTCAACATCGACCTCAAACAGTGGGTGAGCGCGGTTCCTCTCGTCCCGTGTTCCCCGCTGTTCCGCTTCGCTCGCCCGTGATCCGATCCGATCTGAATGCCGAGCTTTTTTTTGTGGGGTTTGTGCAGAGCCGGAAGGACGTGGAGGGATCGCTGTTCGTGGTGAAGAGGTGAGGCGGGGAGATTTTTTGGGAAGGGGTTTAGGGTTTGGATCGGTGTGTTTTTTTTGCATGTGTCTGCAGTTCTAATTATTTCTGGAATGTGTTGGGTCGCATGTAGGAACACGCAGCCGAGGTTCCAGTTCATCGTCATGAACAGGCTCAACACCGGTACGTGCATCTCTGATCTACCTAGATGAACTCATCTGCTCGGTGTTGGTTTAGATATTGCCCTGATAGAACTGAGCTGTGGTACACTGGGATCTTACGTTCTTCTGAAGAAAATAGGAATATAAGATATATATCACAATGGAACATTCTTTTTGGGTCTTGCTAAATGTACATAGTCCTAAATCTTCAGATTAATTTATGCTGATGTAGATTAGATAAAGTAATGCAGCAGTTACAGGGGGGGAACACGAGGTTACGGTACATTGAGATATTCAAACTTCCAACATAGGTTTTTCAACATTTCATTTGATGTGATATAGAACTCCTAATTGGTTGTTTAACCAATCTTAACATCTGCGAATAACTCATGCAAAGAGGAATGGCAGTAAATAATTTCAGGGATAACAGCGATCAATTTCCTATCTTACTGCTTGCATGGTTTTCGCTACCTGTTTATTGTGATTTGAGCAGCCAAGAACCAGGGAGGTGCTTCTATGCATCACTACTTTGAATGACTGTGTAGCCAACCGTAGGTCTTTTGTAGTGTCATATCAGGGATCAGAGACAATCCTAGAATGCTGATGATCTTGGGATAGCTCTATGCCTGCTCACAAGTCTGGCAGGGCATGGAGCAATAGTTCTTAGTGGATTCATTGGAGAAAGTCCTGACAGGTATCCATATATCAGTGGGCTAATTCTTGTTAGGAATTGGATTTAGTATAGAGAATGATGTGACCTTGTGGCTTTCGTGCGCGCCGCACACACACACAAAACAGATGTCCATGTGTGTGTCCAATTCTATGAGTAGCAGAACATATTACGATTTTGCATTCTCTTTATTACCCACAGTAGAGTAAGTGTGTTTTTAAAATTTTCATAGTATTTGACATAAGTTGGTTAGAACTTAAGGCTAAAACTGCTAACTTCGTACATCACGTCGAGATGTTAAAGTGCTTCACTGTATAAAGTAAATTGATTGGTGTGCTGGATGTCTCATGAAATTTTTGATATATATATATATATATATATATATATATATATATATATATATATATATATATATATATATATATATATATATATATATATATATATATATATATATATATATATATATATATGTCTACACAGATAACCTTGTGGAGGATCTATTGAGTGATTTTGAATACGAACTTCAGCCTCCATATTTGCTGTACCGGAATGCTGCACAGGAAGTAAATGGTATTTGGTTTTATAACCAACATGACTGTGAAGCTGTTGCAAGTCTTTTTGGAAGGTAAGACTTTTATCTTTTTCCCCTCTATGTTGATGGCATCTTTTGCTGCGACTGAGGTGTATAATAAAAACTGTACATACATAACATAATTGAAGTGGATGACCTGATGTGGTCATTTAAATTGTCTCAAACTAGAAATGAATGGATGAAAACTATCTAGCACTGGACAATATCAGCAGATGACAGTTGTGCCAGGTGGAATCACAATATGGACTGGCTAAAGGACTTGAATTGGGATGGAGATCTTTGAATTTTCTAACCGAGAACTGTTGAATACTCTGTTTAATATTTTCATTTAGGCCGTGAACTTATTTGCCTAGTTAGTCTTTAGTGTAAAAGCCATTTGATTTTTATTTTGTTGTTTTGGTACATTCACCAATTTGTAAATCGGTAGCTACAATAGGTGATTCTGTCCTTTCAGCAGGAAGTACAATACATAATTATGGTTTCCTTCTGTTCATCTGGCAATAAGAAATAAACACAATGGTTTCTGCCCTACAAAGAGTCAATTTTCCTCTCCAGCAACTGCAATCACTCTCGCCAGAAAAAAAGAAAAAATGCAATCGCGTGAGCCCTAACAAGTGAAATCCTAGTATCAAACAGAGGTGAGGAAATTCTCACTGTCTTGTAATGCTCTAGGTAGGGGCACCATTATCTTGTGATCCTTTGCAAAGGTGGAGGATCATGCTCTTCTATATTCCATGGGATATGAAGATTTTGATCTTTTGATTGACTACCCTTTTTTGGAAAGGCCTTAACATGATCACCTGATTTGGTGTCATTACTACAATTTGTACAAAAGAAAAAAAGGACTCCAATTTTTACAATCTGTCTTATATCTGCAAATTGTGCTAGCTTTCTATTAGTAATATTCACATGGAATGCACATGGTACGTGGACAGTCGTAGTTTGATGTAGTGGAAAGCATGTCAAAATTGTTTTTGACTTAGGTAGATTTCTGGCATGTGTGTGCATGATTAAGACTGCTTTAGCATAAACTTTGTTCTGTAATGGCCTACGGACCAAGTCCTTTGGTTTTTTTTTTGTGCTGAACTTATATCCCAGGAAGTCCCTGTAAAATTACTTATGAAAATTATATGGACACTTTTACTGAAATTTGCTTCAACCAATCATTTTCTTGCAGGATACTGAATGCTTACGCCAAAGTGCCTCCAAAGCCAAAAGTGCCTTCCACAAAAAGGTCTTTCCTCTGGATTTCTGTTTGTGCTACACTTTTTCATCTGTTAGATTTAATCGCCCAATATTTATTGCAGTCTAAGCTTTGTATTTAGTTATACAGTAGATTTACTTATGCCAGATTCTTCTGTTGTGCCACAGTGAGTTTGGGGAATTGGAGGCTGTTCCTACATCTGCTGCTATAGATGGTTCCCTTAAACCTGTGCCATCGTCCACTGCTCTAGTTTCTGATACCCCAGATGAATCGTTGGCCAATTATTTCAGTGTATGTTCTCTTTTATCTTGTTTCAATCTAAAATTTTTTCCCTTCTTTTTTTGCACATTGTTCATCAACTAGTGTATCTTTGCGATGGCTAGTGTATCTGGATTTTGCTTTCAGTGTCCATTGTAGCATCTTGATTGATACATCTATACCTGTATAATGCTTCTTGCTGGTCTCAGTTGTACATATGTTGGTGCTATCACTGCGTTATTCATAGTGCCAAACACTGCTGAATTTCTGTTTTTTTAACAAATCTACAGGGCTCTCCTAGCGTTGGGAGTGTATCGAGTGCACCAATGGCAGGAAAAGCACATCCATCCACTGAGCCCGTTGCATCCTCACACGTACCACTGATCATTCCATCTGCTGCTCCGACACATCAAATGACCCCTCCTTTAGGTGTTTCATCAGCTCCACCACATACTAGCCGCTCGACAAATCTTGTAACTCCGGCGTTCTTTGCACCTCCATCATCCTCTTGCACATCATTGGTGCCACCGGCTTCATCCTTGATGCCTTCAGCACCACCTCTTCATCCAACTTCCACATCTGCCCAACGTACTCCATATGGTACCCCCCCTTCTTCAACCCTTTCCGCCACCGACTCCGCCTGCATCCCTTACCCCCGCACTAAATGATGGGCCTGTTATTTCGAGGGATGAAGTTAAGGACGCCCTCCAGAGACTTGTTCAGGTATGTTTCACATTGAAAAATACAAGGTGTTATATTTGTTCTCTTTATCCATTAACTCTTATCTATGCCCAACAGAGCGAAGATTTCATCGATTTAGTCTACCGGGAGTTGCAGAATGCACATATATATAGACTGCTTGCTAGTCTTCAAGAGTTTCTCGCTGGGACAAGAGTGCTTTTGTTCTTTGTGAGTTTTATATGCTTTAGCCTTTAGTCCTCAGCGAGAACTCAAGACATGAGTAAAGGATGGTATATCAAACGGTACAGAGAATGAGGTGACAAGGCACTCGTGTCTTTTTTGTTGCACTCGGCTTTGTACAGAGATAAGACTTCTCCTTTCATACCAGAAAACCTATCGAACAGTATACCCCGTTCTCACGGTATATCATCCTTGAGTCCTCTCTCTCATGTCTTTGCTCCGACCGTTCCTCCTGCTCCCATTAACTACTTCCTCCCTCTTCACCGCCGTCATCCCCTCTCTCCGTCGTTGCATCAGGCTCTCTTGTTATGGATTCACTCTTCCCCTTAGACATAGAACGAGGTCGGAGGAGACGGGGGGGGGGCGATGGACAGGGTAGGAGGACGGTTGTAGCGGTGGGCATTGCGATTAGGTTGGGTGGGGACGGCGGTGGGGAGGGGTCGGGGCTGCAGCGAGGCGGTGATGTTGATGGCATGGTGTTGGTGGTGGAGGCGGGGGCGGAGGAGTCTGAGTGGGTGGCCGGAGAAGAAGGTGAGGAGGGTGATGTGGAGAAGAGATGAATGGGAGGAAAGCGGAGGAGATGAAGTCGGAGGAGGAGCGGTGTTAGTTGGATGCTACATTATTCGGATCGATCCGAATGGTATAGCGTGGCGTTGTAGCTTTTTTCATATAATTGATGGCTCTTGTCACTGATTTTGCCAAGGGAGCTTATGAATTAATTGGCTACCTTTTTCTTTCGAGAGGAATTAACTTAGCGTATGAATTAAGAACGTTGATACCAGCTGAAATTTCAGCCTAATATTCCGGTAATACTTAATACAATTTCGTGAGCCTGAAAGCCGCTTGAACAGACGGCCATGCTAAGATGTAGAAGTTTCAACAATATCTTCTCAAATTTTCGGTTTTGGAAACTAAGAACAAAAAGTAAATGTTGTGGGGACGGTCCCTACCATATCCGTTTAGCTTGTTAAGCTGAAAAGTTCAGTAGGAGGCATAAAAAGATGTAAATACCCTTGTAATAGTACTTTAGGGAGGAGGTGTGATTGTAATAAGACTTTATGGTCATGTATAAATATCCCCTAGGGGAGCAGGAAAAGACAGATGATTCATTTCCACACTCTCCTAGTCCCCTCATATACTGTTTGGTCTGTAGCCACAACATTTGGCGCCGTTCGTGGGAACGATGGGAAAAGCTGCGAGTTCAGGACGACCACGGCTCCTAAGAAAATGGCGGCAACAACTAAGCGGAAGATAAGCGCATTGGTGCGGGGCCAGTGCGCGAGGGCCCGTTTCCCTCGTGGTAGCGGCGTTCGGCCATTGTAGGGGGTGAACGGGGCGCTGGCGGCTTGGGTGGCAGTGTGACCGGGACCGTCGGCCACAACACAACCCACGTGGGCGTGACTGCTGATCTGGACACCGGCAGTGGTGTAACCATCGACCCAGGCGTCCGCGTCGGCACAACTGTCGACCCCGGCACTCGCGTCGACGCGACCGTCGACCTAGACCCCCATGTAGACACGTCCGTCAACTTCCCCGGCTCTAGCCCCACCTCTGGTGATCTTCTGCGATGCACGACCACTACTGGCTACGGAGCCCGAGTCACTGTCGCCAACAACCTCACGACCGGCACCCTTGTGTCCGTAGGCCCCGCCGGGCGTATGGCGGAGGATAGTCTTGTGGCGGTCCTCGACACGTTATAGCGCGAGTTGACCGACCTTCGGAATGCCATGCGAGAGATGCAAGAGGCCCGAAGTCGGCAAATGCCCGCGATAAAGTCTCCTCCCCTTATCGTCTCGGGCGGCCCACTGACAGGTGGGTCCCACCTGTCAATCTTTCTTTCTTTTCCTTTTTTTTCTTTTCAATTGAAAAATTACCGAAATGCCCTCGCAATTACAACATAACTTATATATGTAAAGGAATGGGTTGTGTTAGGAAAAGTGGATTATTTTTTTTGATACAGTCCCTACAAGGGAAGGAAACATAATTTGTATAGGGTTACAAAATATTGTAGGCTGGAGGTGCGGGGGGTGAAACCCTCCGCTGTACAGACTAGATGTCCGGATCAAACATGTAACCAGGGTATATATACAGTTGCGCGCGGATAGCAGGCCATATCACAATGATGTATCGGTCCTTGTTGTTTGCGACCTAACATAACCATTATTGAGTCACCTTGATCCTTTCATCCTTGCTTGTAGTCTAATTATATATGTTGACAACCGTCGCTTAGTTTGTCGTCGTCCCTTGCATGCCCTCGATCTCTGACATCCTTATCTCATTGGCTGTTGCTTGTATATTTTGTCGTATATATATTCACTCCTTACTACCTATATGTCCACCGACCGATCCATCTCGATCTATCTCTTTGCCCAAATTAACGATCGATCGTGGACCGGCCTTTTCTTGCAACTCGTTGATAGCTAGCTAGCTATAGGTAATTAACTTGTCTGCCTGTTCCATTGACGGACAATTGAAGACTAGTTTTAGCACTAACCTAACTCCGTAGTGCATGCAACTGCTAGCTAGCTTAGCTAGCACGACAAGCCCATGCATGCATATTAATTATCACCGTGTGTTTTGGTTCAGGAGGTAAATTAAGTAAAGCTTGATTAGTAATAACATGTACATAGTACAGTAGTTATGATCAAAGGTACTCTCTGCAAGACATGCATGGGCTTTTGGGCCTGTTCTTTTCGGCTGCGGCTTTTAGCTTTTGGTTGAAATTTTTGAATTTTGATCATTTAGGTATAGATTACGGAGAGACAGATACTCACTTGCGATTTTGGTTGGTACAAATGTTGGGCTTTTAACGTGTAGATCATTTAACTTGTAGACTATGTCTTAAGAAAATACTCTATTTGAAAGTTAGATATTGTAGTAAAAGCTAAAAGCCGTTGGCTTGTGAGGTAAAGAACATGTTCTTTGTCTACACGAGCGAGAGCTAGCGGTGGTGGAGCCTCCACCTCGACGTGCGGAGCAAATTGACTGCATGCATGCAGTGCACTGGTTCAAGAAGCTGGATTATGAGTAGCTGATTGAAATCTACTTGGCGCATAATCATTCAGGCACTACTACAAAAGCCTAATACTACACGCCAAATCACAGACGGTTTGACAAAATCGTGCATGACCAACCACTACGAGACGGTTTTAATTTGGACACCGTGCGTGTTGATGGCGTCGGAGAAAGCGTGTATCACGAGGCGGTTCTTATCGATGAACCGTCGTGATATTCGATATCCGAGCGATTTTAATTAAAACCGTGCGTGATAATTGAATATCACAGACGGTTTTTATTAAAACCGTCGTGATATATTCCGCCTGCAATTCTCTAAAATTTCATAATTTCCCGCCGAGTCCGAGTAGGATTCAGTTTTGAGACACCTTCATTAAAACGGGCATAACTTTTGCATACGGTGTCCGTTTTCGACGTTCTTGTACTCGTTGGAAAGCTAACGAAGAGCCCAATCCAAAAATAACGACTAGATTGTGCTAGTCTCCCTTCAAGACCCCCAAAATCGGTCATCTTTATACCTAAACCTGCGTCGCAAGTTTTTGGTGTCTGTTTTGCCCTTTTCTTGGTCTTCCTTTGAATTTGGATTTTGTTTCAACGCAAAGTTGTAGATCTCGTCGAAACCTTTCAAATGAGTATATATAAGCCATATAAAACTTTGCTATTTTATCATTTCAGACTAGTTGTTTATATTGCATCGGTATATAAAATTTTGTGCTCTAATTCTATGCGGTTCTAGCTATAGAACCGTCGTGTGATATCATTCATCATGAGCGGTTCTAGCTATAGAACCGTCTGTGATATCGACCATTGGGCCGTCGATCCTCCTTAACCCAATTCTAGCCAATAGAAATCAAGCAATCCTCACCCCACGGATCGTAGCTCGCCTCTTCGTCCCCTATAAATAATTCAGATTGACCCCATCTTGTGTTCTCCTCCATGTGTTCTCCTCCTCTGTGATATTCTCTTCCTCTTTGTTGTTCTCCTCCTCATTGCTTTCTCCTCCTCTGTGATATTCTCTTCCTCTTTATTGTTCTCCTCCTCCTCCTCTTCCTCCTCCTTGACTCATACCATAATAGCCCCACGAAACAGATGATGCACAAGGCAGTGCTCAATCAACACCGACGATGGTGGGCATCAAAGACATCCAGCTCGTGCGCTGCATCAGGGGCGAGAAGGCCTAGGCATAGAGGATCTTTGCTTTTCTCTGTTCTTGTTGTGTTAGCTAGATAGATAACCTATTTGTTGTTTTGGGATATTGTAATAGTAGGTTCTAATCTTAATAAAATAAAATGTGTCTTGTGTTTCATACTATATTTGCTTGTTTTCATTTCAATTAATTGATTTGCGAAATAGATGTTTTATATTTGTGAAATGAATTGAGATGTGAATTAGATGTATACATGTGCATGTTGTTCTGCTTGTTTCAGAGAGCATGGCTAGCATTTCCTAAGGCTAGCCAATAAACAAAAATAGATTTAGGGGTAGAAAAGAATAGCACAGACGGTTTTTAACTAAAAACCGTCTGTGATATATCAATATCACAGACGGTTTTCACTAAAAACCGTCTGTGATAGCTGATAATCACAGTCGGTTTTTAGTTAAAAATCGTCTGTGATTATCACCTATCACAGACAATTTTTACTTATAAACCGTCTGTGATTATCAGCTATCACAGACGGTTTTTAGTGAAAAACCGTTTGTGATATTTACACCACAGACGGTTCGAAAACCGTCTGTGATAACCTTCGATTATCACTGACCCATAAATTCAGACGGTTCAGAAAACCGTATGTGATGATGTTTTTGAACCGTCTGTAATAGGGTTTTCTGTAGTAGTGAGGCAAGGCAAGCTTATTAATTATGGATTGATTGATAGATACTTGGTCCCTGCCGGCCTTCGGATTATTGGTCCCCTTAGGATACCTCAAGCTAGCTAGCTAGCTTTGTGGGGTTCCCTAGCTAGTTAATGGTCGGTAGTGAATCAAAATTTGTTTCAGAATATAATGCTCAAAAGATCTTAAAAAAAGGCTAAAAGATGGAAGTAGTAGCGGTATTAGTTACTAATTAGTACGCATATATAGCATTTGATATGATTTGCTGTTGGGCCTAATATGACAATGAGAGAGGGTAAATAACGCATTCAAATTCAACCTCTTAAAAGTATTTTAAAACTTTCACTCCATTAGCTACTAGAAACTAGCAATATTAGTTTAGGCCACCATCAAAGAACTCACACCAGTGCGGAAGTAAACGGAGTTCAACTTCTCAGGGCCGATCTGACCGATATGGAGAGAGTGGTTGGACTGGGCCGAGCGGTCTGACCATTGGGGAGACTGGTCTGACTGGAGTTGGTTGGACCGTAGGCCTAGGGCGGTCTAACCGCACCCCTGATCCCAAAATAGGAAATCAACTTGAGCCAAAACCAAAAAAGGTGCAATCTCCAAATACATCTCCAAATGATTTAAGACTTCGCACACACTTTACTGAGGATATTAGGAACCTAATCCATCTAAGGATCGCATGGATCTTGGGCAAAATTCCAACATTTACTCAAGACAAGAAACATTGCATCAAAACTAGGAAAAACTGAAGAACTTGAGATATGACTTGCTCGTAGGTTAATGATGACCAAGATGGCTCTAGAGGAGTTTTCAAATGTCACATCAAGCACGAGTACCCAAAGATTTGAGGCAAAAACCCTATGATCAAGATATCACCAGAGGTCTCCAAACTAAACTAGGCAACCTCCAAGATCTTACAATAGTTAGTCCCTAGATGGATGGCATATGATCCTCGTGAGGTATCTTCATCACTTACACATCCTTGGAACTAACAAGATCGAGAGGAAGAGGAGAGGGCAAAACACGAACCAAAACAAGTGCAAAATCAATAAGAGCAAAAACACACAATGTAGGATGGACAAGATTGATCTATTGTAACTTGTAGATATAGATTTTATAGCCACATTACCATAGAGGAAAGAGTTCTCTCCCCCAAGAGCATTCACCCAAAAACTTCTCCTAAAAGAAAACCTCTCTCCCAAACCCTAAAGAATAAGTGGTCGGTTAGCCTTACGTCATTGCAACATGCCTCCAACCCCTCCGCTCATATAGATGGAGCACCCAATCTGTATCTAATCCTAATAAATACTATCCATTAACACAACCGAGAAAACCCGTTAACCCCATACATACCGGATTTTACACTCAACACACGACTTATGCACATTTCTCAAAGTGCATAATCCCAAACTCGCTAAGGAAAAAGTATACATCCACTTGGCCTCCTTAGCACCTCCTTGACCTAAAATGCTCTCCCAACACTCTCCAAGTGCCACGGTTTTAGTCCCATCACTGTTTTAGGTATTTTGGCTTCCCCGCCAAAACACCCTCGCTTTGATCGTGGACCTCATATGTTCCCCGAGCCTAATCCATAGTTATCTCCCATAAATAGGACAATACATAGGAGTTTTGCGACAAAATCTCAAGCCATGACCATTTCCCATAAATATCTAAAACCCCTCGGATATTTTTAGATACAGCCAGCATGACCGTCCTTGACCAACTGGTCGGACCACACTAGTCATACTAGTCAAATCCCGGTAACAGCGGAGCCAGTTAGATCGCGGCACCCATATCGATCTGTCTGCTTGGCCAACTTTGGTTGGACCGCTTCCAATTCTCTCGCGCACACAAGCGAGCACATATCTAGAATAAACCAACTACTAACTAAAAATCAGTCGCACCACACCGTCGGTCTGATTGCTCTCAAAATCCGTTCACACCGGACACCGGTCAGACCGCCACTAAATAGTGGTCAGACCACCTCTGCGGGCTGATCAGACTGCTGCCCACTTACAACAAATCTGAAAACTTATAAACTTTCATAAATTCAAATCTCAATTCGATATGATTGCCAATTGTTCAACACAATTGAACCAAGGATTTTTCTCAACGTGGTTCACATTTTCACGAAAGGTGTGGCTGCTATCTTCAGTTCATGGGTTCCTTTAATTTGTCGCTTCATTTTGCTTTTGAGAGGCTCCTTTGGTGATTCTGAGGTTGGAATTATATAATGACTAGAGTAGTTGTTTACGAGCAACATGCATGCATAGGGATAAATCCCCCTTTTTTAAAAAAAACAGGTAATATGTCGAAGAATATTTGTCCATGCTTTATCGATTTGCAGTGTATCTTGATAGCAAGGAATATGCCATGCCCGTGCAAATGGTCGCAAATCCAGATATATATATAAATACGTCCGCTTGCATATATTATTGGTACAAGCTTTTCACATGTATGCAAATCCTACCTGAAAGGTGATGCTGTCACTGCAACTCGTTGCTATCCTAATACACACGCGTCGATTTCACCTATTTGTCAAAACCTGACGAGCCTGAATTGTTTTTTTTTAAAAAAAAATCCAGCCTCTAAGAGAGGATTTGTGTATATGCATATGTATCTCAGCAAAACTGTGGGCGCTCGTGTCTGTAGTACTGTCACTTTTCGAGACTTGGCATCGACCATGCTGGTCCTAAAATATTTTTTAAATAAAAAATTAAAGCTGGTCCTGAAATAATGGTGATTAGGCGCAAGATCAGCTTCTGTGGTATTAACCTAAGAACAAGATTTGATGTGAGTGGCATCGGTTTAGGCTTTGGCGTTCTCTGTTGACTCGGAAGTAAAGAATTAAAAGGCTAGCTAGGATCGTACGAAGAGAGTTAAGAAAGAGAAGGGTCGTTTTTAGGCACGAAGGAGCTAGCATAGGCTTACTTACCGTCCAAGCAAATCCTATTGGTGGTAGGTGCACGCCCAAAGTTGTGAGCCTCTTCCCCCTTCACTAATTTAGCTTTGATGCTATGTTTTTTTAATTTTAATCTTTAAACGCCCGTTTTTATAAAAACTATTCTCTTCTTAAGCTCGAAAAATATGACGAGCGATACATATCGTCTACCGCGCCGACGTAGCTCGGCGAGAGGGCGATGGCGTGGCAAGGCAGTCACGCAAGGGAGGCGATGGCCTGGTGCGGTAGCAAGTGAGGCCAGGGCGCTACTAAGCCACCTCTGCTCGACAGCAGCCTGCCGAGCCACCACTACTCGGTAGGCTGCTGTTGAGCACCGATGGCTCAACAGTTGGTTGACAGGTGCGCATGGGCAAGGGGTTGCATCACAAGTGCAGCGTGTGCGGGAGGGCTTTAGGTACGAGGGAATCGTGTGGGGTGATGGCGCAATGTGACATTAGATTCTCGTTTTATTCACGTGTTAGTTGCACTATCTTCTCGCGTGCGTATAAAATGCAAATCACGGTCAATTTCCTGCGGAATGAGAGCGCAGCGAGGGAGGAGAAGGAAAGAAAAGAGATATATTGTACTAAGCAGGGAGGGAACGTAGCTATGATTTACCATCCTTCGCAATTGGAAGTATTATCGAGTGGGTGAATACCTTTAGAAAAGGTATGTTTCATTCGCATGCCAGTAACACGTTTAGTATATCGTTAACGTTTTATTAGCGTAACTGTGGTTTTGTAATGTGGAATGTGCTAGATAGCCATATTTAGTTGACAAATGTGTTTCTGTAAGTAGTCATGTTTATTTATTGTAAATAGTTGCAAATATATAGGCCAAAAAATAGCTAAAATATTTCTATGTATGTCGAAACATATATATTTGTTGCTCTTGTGCGATTACAGAATGGCTGTTATCCAAGGACCTGGTCTTATTTTTGAAAACTAAAAAGCAAAACCTTCACCAAAGCGTACTTATGCTTCTACTTACTACTATTAGTTCTTGACTCACCTCCCTTCTTTATATCTTTAAGCTGTTACTAATACCCTCCTATTCAACTGTGAATGGTCAGATCAGCTGACTTTGGCCTGTAGGACTACTTCACCCATGGAGAGGATGAAAGAGAGTTTACCAACATATTACGCAAACTAATGTAGTACCTAGGTTATTGCCACCATCCCATCTTCGGGGGACAGAAGACCAAGGAAGGAGATAGGGAGGCCTGCATTATGGAAGCCTTCCTGTGCGCAAGGGAAGGCAAGTACACTTCCTGCACCTTCTGACACCGAGCATCTAAGGAGTACTTCCACTGACGTCTTTCAGGACGCTGCCCGCTTGGCTTGTGCTCGCCTTTGCGAGATCCACGAGGCCGCATGCTAACTTTCCTTTTTCACTACTATCCATTCCTCCGAGAAAAGAGGACGCTACAGTGAGATGTTCATCTCCGCTTCCGAGAACGATCCACTCCAAACCCACCATGTCCACCTCACTCAAGCTATAGGAGCCACCTACACTGAAGCTCTAGAGGAGGCCTCGGATCTCCGCCAGCTATAGCCACGCCGAGACTCTTCGTGCTCAATTCGCCAAGTGCAAGAAGGCCCTGGCTGAAGTGGAGGGTGAGAAGACTACCACAGTCATTGAGCTCAAGCGAACTACAATAGTAGTAGCGATCTATGATTCAACACCCGCCAGACCCCCAATCATCCCTACCAACACCGCTCTGACTCGTCCACTCACCAGAGGACTACGCCTGTGGAGCAATGTGTGTAAGAGCGTGAAGCACCCCAACCCGCCGATCGTCGTCAACATTGGAGATACAAACCGAGGCCGCAGTCGCTCCCGCTCTCACTCCAGTTCACCCGGTGACTGTACCACCTGCTGTGGCCACAGCCTCATGGAGGAGTTGCCCGACCTATGAGTTACTACATCTCATAGTGCTTGCTAGGAGTATGTTTTTGTTTGAAAGCACCAACCCATGTACCAAGTGTAATGTATTGTATCGACATGACTGAGCACAGCCTAAGTGCCATATACGTGTTCTCTTATGCAACTTGACCAAAATATTATAAATATTGTGTGGCCATCTTAAGTCTTGTGGCTTATTTTTAATTTTTATTATTCGTCTGGTTCTTGGAATCTTTTCTTGAGATATCAACGAGTAGATAGCATGCACTGGCTTTTCTAGTGATTTGACAATATGTATCAGCTTTTCTCAGTGAGTGGACAACACGCATCAGTATTCCCAATGATTTGACAACATGTACCAGCTTTTCGTAATGAGTGGATAGCATGCACTAGCTTTCCCAATGATTTGACAATATGTACCAGCTTTTAGAAGCAAGTAGATAGCACACACCGGCTTTTCCAGTTATTTGACAACACGTACTAGCTTTTTGCAGGAAGTGGATAGCACGCACTAGATTTCTAGGGATTTGACAACACGCGCCATCTTTTCGTAGCCAGTGGACAGTACATACCAGTTTTTCCAGTGATTTAACAACATGTATCAGTTTTCCCAGTGAAATGATAACATGTAGAAACTTTACTCTTGAACAATGCACACCGACCGCTTATAAAATCTGGTTAGCCCCCATGATCGGACCCAAGACTTCGATCGAGCTAATCTCCAAACTAGGGGAAGAGGAGAGGAAGAAGAGAGGAGAGATACATGACATCATTGCACTGTTGATAGGGATGTCGGACTATGGAGAGATGCTTCATAAGTGGAAGTGGGTGGCTAAGAAGAAGGAATTATACCTTGATAATTCTTGCAAGGATGCATCTATGCCATTGGAGTTTCTATGTCTGCATTGTGACTGCGACAATCTAGCATATATCATTTAATCCACACATCTGGCAATCGCCGCTCGGGGGCACTACACATGCGGCGAAGTTCTTGTAAGCATGTATCTGCTATTTCACATTGCATGTTCTATTTCATACATCTCTAACCCCACTCTGTCCATGCCGGCAGACCACAGAGTGCTGCTATTTTTTCAATGGATCGATGACCCAGATATGTACAACAGGGCATTCATCGAGTAAAAATACATGCTCAACTACCCAGTAGCACCAGAGAGATTCACATGTTGGAAACCTTACACCCCGGATGACAACGAAGAGGACAAGGGTAAGATGCCGATGGTCCCTAAAGCCCCCAATGAATGCCAAGTCTTTTCTGTCTGGGACAAATCTATACAAGTTATAAAAGCCGAGTACTGGGCCCGGGTCGCGAGGGCTAAAATCCGCAAAGGAAAGAAGGAGAAGGCACCGATGGATGTAAATATGTATGACGACTGACTAGAACCATGACTTTCAAAAGGCGTACATGTATCTTAGCTATAGATAGGGTTTATGGTTCATGTATGTTGCCACTTGTATCGTATAAGCAGTGAGGCAAATATACGCATCTAACCAAACCCTACACGCCATGTAATTCACACATTCATTGTGAACTACTTTGTCGCCCTACACATGGTCCATTACAATAATTATTTGCAACAACGTATCTTTACTACTTGACATAGTGAGTTTGTGATGTTTGTTCATCTGCCCTTCCGAACCCCCCTTGCAACTTCCTAAAATTGTTCTACACACATATGAACAAAACATAATAGGATTTCTTAATGTGTATCAAAGCATGCGTTTTTAACTAGTTTGCATAGGTATTCACCTAGTTACAAAAAAAAACTAAATTTACCACGTGGCGCTGCCGAGCCGGTGTTGCAACCGAGCACCTCGAATCCCGAGGCTCCCCCTGGCTAGGGGTGGATATCAAGCCAAGTCCTCATCTTTTCAAGATTTTCCTAAAATTGGAACAATTTTATTTAATATTATTTTATGTACAGCTTGGCACAAGTATAATTAAAGCAATTTTGGCACAAGTATAATTGAAGTATTGTTTGCATGAATATAATTAAAGCAATTTCGAACTGAGCCAATGAAACCCATTAACTGTTTTTTTCACCCTCCCGAACCCTACACGTAAGCTGGCGGCTGCTTTGTCGAGCAGGCGGCTTGGTAGGTGGCATAGCGAGGGCAGCTCGGTAGCACCGTGGGGCCGCCAGCCTGCCACGTCACGCCTATCGCTGCCGCGTCATTGCCCTCCTACCGAGATACCCCGGTGTGGTAGATGACATGTATTACCTATCGCGCCTTCTAAGCTTTAGGAGGGGACCATTTTTTTTTCAAGAAGAGTGTTCGAATGTCAAAATTGAAAAAATGTGGTAACAATGCTATATATGTAAGCAGTTTGAAGTACTTATATGCATATTATTTTGCTTATGGTACTAATTAATTGCCCACTAATCACACACTGCACTTGATGCCTTTCTACTAAGTCTCGTGCACGCATGTTATGAGCAGTGCAATTACTACTCTTCGGTCTATTAATTTGCTAATCAGTGGGCATTCTAGATTAACCATGCACGGTATTGTGATCGAGAATGAAGCCCCTGACCAAGGTTACATCACGCTTGTATTCCTAGTGGAAAAAGGGTTTACAAGCCCCGAATCGCTGCTGCAGCTTTTCCAAAAAGCAGCTTCTGGCTGCCTGCCAGCAGAAGAGGTTGCTCTCAGAATTGGCTTTGAAAAACTATTTTTCTATAGTGAATAATTTTTCTACGATACACAACTTTTAAATGAGGTGTTTTTGTAAGATAGAGACTACTGATCAATTGTAGTATATACTGTAGTGACTTTATTTATATCCTCCAAACTTTGGAACCGGGTCAAATAACACTCTGACCCCGTTTTGCATAGTAGTATTACCCTCGTGTCGCGATTAGTGAGCAATTTTACCATGTAGCATGATATGCTGGCCAAGTTAGATGAATGACATGTAGAGGCCACAACGGTTTCTCCCTCATTGAGCTTTCCGCTATGCTTCCATGGCCATTGCCCCTTGTAATTCCCCCACTCTCTATTTCTATTAGGAAGAGAAGGTCTCGTAGGCTCTACATGTCATTCATCTAAATTTAATCAGCGTGTCATTCTACGTAGCAAAATTGTTCTCTCATTGCATTATGTAGGCAATATCAGCATCCGAAATCGGGTTAGGGTATTATTCGAACTAGATTGAAAAGTTAGGGGTCAAATGTCCAGTTTCATAGTTTAGGACAGATTTTTGAGCAAAGTTCAGGGATGTTACAAGGTTTTTTTCCAATAAAATAAGCTACCGAGGTCACAACATTCTAATCCATCAGAGTTATACAAAATGTATTACCATGAATTATGCAGAATATCGCCGGGTATTGCATGGGGCAGCTAGCTAGCTTCTCCTCGAAAAGCGTGGCAGGTGGCCCATGCCCTCCGGCTCCGGCCGGCACGGGAGAGAGAGAGGGGGGGCTAGCTACCGATAGCATGGTCGGCCGTGGGGCCCACCTACCAGCCGAAGCGAGGCTTCCTGGCCTATCGGAGCGAGGGCGGCGGGCTGGACGGCATACGGCCCCGCCCGTACGTCTCGTCTCGCACGCTGCACGGCTCGTGAAATGAGGCCGCCCCGCATACGCCTTGACCAAAGTACCCTTCAGGGATCGTGCGCTTCGTAGGCACGCCGGGGCAGTTCGGTAAATTTGCAGTTAGGCTGTCACGTCGCGGGGGCACGGTGCAGGGTTTTTCCCGTAGGGATCTTGGTAGGGTAGCATTTGCGCTGGCACACTGCTCGAGGAGGGAGGTATCTACCTTGTCAGCAGCTGAGGTCCACTTGTCATCCGGTCAGCATGTGAGTAGGGTAAGGTATCCCCATCACGGCCAATCAAATGCGGCCACGGTGGCATTGCCCAACTTTCAAATCTAGACGAATATCCGCGACCCAATTCCACCCCGATGGGGAAAAAAAATAACCAATTTTTAAGTTAAGGTGAAAATTGGACTTCGGATAGAGTTATAGTGTTAAAAATGGACTTTTAAAAAAATAATTTGCTAACATGTATATTTTTTACCCATATACCTTTTGTATCGTTGATTTACTCTAATTTTTTTGTATTCTCCGCTTTAAAACTTCACATAGGCTCAATTATTTATATTTAAATAATGTAAATGTAAGTCTAACTAGAAGGGTCTACATGATCGATCAGTCGTAGTGCTAAGATCAATTTCGATCACGTCCAGATTCGTACCTTTCGAAATCAAAACTCTCTTTATCATACCATTCATACCTCTCTCACAATCACAGTCTGCCGTCACCACTCCCTAGTTGGCATCACCATTGCAGCGTCACTGTATAGCCATCGGCCACTGTCATCCTAAAAATATGTAGAGTTATGTCCGAGTAAAACTTTGAAGTGGACAATGCAAAAATTTTAGAGTAGATCAACAATCCAAAAGATATATGGATGAAAACTGGTACCTGTTAGCATATTATTTTTTAATTAATTTATTGAACTCTGGTCGGTGTCCACTCAAAAAATCTGTTATTTTCCACCCTCAATTGGGGTGGAATTGGATCAGGGTTATTTATCCAGATTTAAAAGTTAGGCATCAAAAATAACCGGCTTTCGAATTTAAGATGAAAATTAGACTCTGACTAGAATTCGGCTTGAGCTTTTGGTTTCTGGCTTATTTTTTACTATTCCTAAATTTCATCTTTTTCTAGCTTTTTTGAGTTTTTTTTGCCGGTTCTTTTTCTCGTATTCGTTTACATTGTCTATGATAGGTTAACCTATTTTTTTTCTATTTTTGAATTTTTTTTAAATTTAGTTATGCCAAATAAACCATCATCATCTACATTGTACTTTCAGATAACTACAGTACAATTTCAATCATAAATCAGTTTATTTTAACCCAACCGAACGGCGCCGTATGTCTAAACATGGCATACGTGCTTTCTACAAGCAAACCCTCTAATACGTGGAAACAGACAGCTAGAAAAGTGGGAAAGGGCAAACACGAGACGAAAAAAAAAAGTGATAGAAAAGAACTTCACATGAATGTTAGTGGAATATGTTAAGCAATAAGCTTCAACTTGCACCTTTTGCTTAGCCGAGGGCCTACACTCGCTGATCCTATCTATTTTGCCCCTCGTTTTCTTCTTCTTTTTCTCCCCCTCCCAATCACATGAATGTAGAACCCTTTAATATTGTTGCTTGCTCAGATTTTTTAGAACTGCCCGAAATATAATGGCAGTGCCACCTAGCTTTCAGTTTTCCTCCAGCAATGTCGTTCCATCATATTGCTTTACCCTTTTAGCGAGGACGAACCAGCAATCGTAGTGGTAACCATTAACATTTCATCTACACTACTTGCAATTTTTGCAGTTGTTTTTCTAGTACTCTATACACGAGGATATGGGCATAATTTGTGTACGAGCTAGCACAGCCATGAATGCAGCAATTGGGCCCGTTCTTTTCGGCCTTCCAGCCGGGTTTTGACTTTGGCTTTTTTTTAGTAGTTATTATTCATTAAACTAATAAACTATAGCTAAAAAACATATTTAGAGAGGAGAGATACCACAAGGAAAGAGACAGAGAAACCTTCCAACTCCCAAGTAGGACCCTAACTAACAAGGATCGAATTCCCTAAATACTGCTTTAATACATAATTAAGACCAAGGGACCTCGTGGTTGTAAACCTCCAGATGTTGCTCTCCGAATACCCTGGTTAGAGAAATATTGTCCGTATTGCCCGACCAGATGACTGCTCGGGGAATCCATGAACTAGTCACTGGATCCAATTCTAAGATATTCCTTCTGTGTTCTGGATGAAATATATTTATCCACTCCAAACAGTATGATGCTTTATTCACCCTTAATCTCTAACAACAACTGCCATACGGTTATTGCCCATGTTTATCTCCTTCTAACAACAACCGGCAATTAGGTATTCTCTCTCTAATAAGAACTCTCTCCCCGAGGGTCAATGTACTCTCGATACGGTCATGGGCGACCGCTATTCGCCAATGGCTTTTACATATTTCGAGAGCCAACCGACACTTGGTTGTGGTGCCGATGAAATTACCACTGGTAGAAAGCTAGGTGAAGATGATAATGCTCAACATACGATCAGCAATTCATTGGATCAGGCTGAGTTCACCACAAAGCCCACCAGAAGTGGTAATTTTCAATCGTTGTCCATCGTGGAGGCTCCTTGCCGAAGCGGTGGAAGGCTCTCCCTTAGTTTTGACGAGAACTTGTTGCGACTAGAGCTAGGAGTTGGGCCGTGCTGTGCCGACACGGTCCAGGCCCACAGTTCTTTGGGCTGTTCGTGTCGTGCCGGCTTGGCCCAATCACCCCACTGTGTCGTGCCGGCTCGGTCTAGTCACCCCACCGTTGCGTGTCGTTTCAGCCCGCCTCGCCTCCGGCCAGGCCCAACCATAGCCCAAAGCCCGTTGTGCCGGTGTTTCTGCCGTGCCAGCTCAAGCCCAGCCTGATGTAACTATACACGATGAAGGCAGCGGCGATGATGGTGGCAGGGATGTTGAAGAAATAAGAGATTGAATAGCTTGTGAAGATATAAGAGAAGAGAAGTGAATTTATAGGTATCAACTCTTGAATGTTGCTATCTCGAACGTTGTGCTCGAACGTTTCTCTCGATTCTTGAACGTTGCTTCTCAGTTCTAACCATTGCGTACTTACGTGCATCTTTTAGAGACCGCACTCATCAGTCTAATCTCTCTCTCAGGCACTCTATCATCTCTCCACTCTCCTATCTCTCACACAGAATCTCTCCTCTCATCTCTCCACTCTCCTGATCTCCTGCCTCCCCTCCAATCTCCAATCCCTGCCACCACCCTCTCCTCCTGGCCTCCCCCTACCACTCTCCTGATCTCCTCCTCCTCCAAATATTCAATCCCTCCACCACCCACCCTCCCGACCTCCCCACGGCCGCCTCCCTCCCTCCCGGTCGCCACCTCCCCTCCTACACCGCCGCCTCCTCTCATCCCCACCATCCGCCTTCCTCCCTCCCCACTGTCTCCCTCCTCTTCCCTACCGGTCGTCCCTCCCTTTCACCATCGATCGCCTTCCTCCCTCCCGTCGCCTCCTCCCCTCTCCCACCTTCCTCCCCCCCCGGCCGCCTCCCTCCCTCCTGGTCACCACCCTCCCATCCGCGGGAGGCGGTGCGCGGGCGGAGGCGGCTCGTGGGGAGGCGGCTGTGGTCGGGAGGTGAAGCGTGGTGGGCGTGTTGGGAGGCCGGAGGTGTAGAGCTAAGCGACGACGACCGTGACCTCGACTATGCCGAGAGCCAGCCCACCGGCGGCGGATGGCCGGGCGGCAACTAAGGCGCCGATGATGAGTTCGTCATCGATGGCTCACTCTTTGAACCGCTATCACCAGGCTTCTTCGCGTGGGATGCCGCTGTCAACATCAAGGCCATCTCTAGTAGTCTGGTTACTCTGGTATGCTCCTTCAATTCTTCCCCTATACTCCCTCTCTCTACTCTGTGATGGCTTGTGGTTGCGGGGTTCACCATGACGGGAGGCATGACAAGGCCAAGGCGGCCACTGGCGCTGGCGTGTCAGTCGTGCTTACCGGGCCGGGCCAGCCTGAGCATGGCCTTATTTTCCATGTCGTGTCGTACCACATAACTGGCCGGCTTTCCAGGCCCAGCCCGGCCCACCATTTGTAACATGCCGGCATGGCCCGCCACGTGGCGTGCCTGTGCCATGCTTGGGCCATGCCGGGCCAATCGGGCCTCAAGCTGGCACAGATAAGCCTAGCCTAACTCCCAGCTCTAGTTGGGACATTTGTTTTGGACGCAATCGATGATACCTGTGACACATCGGCCCCTGTAGAATTAGGCCTATGATGGCCCATATGTGTGTGTGCACATGAGGGTGTGGATTAGTCTCACCTTACTAGTTTACCTTGAGAAGCACTAACATATAAGCTTAGGGCTTCCAATGATAGCAACCTCTGGTTAACCATTTTGCGCGAAGCGGGGATGACAGTGCAAGCGAGTTGCTACATGTGCGTGGCCTATTCAGAATGGGGTTAAGCCTAAGCCGGTTTGGACCCTAGAGCGTTACAAATGGTATCAGAGCCGACCCTTGTAGTTACATGAGCATGTGCGGCTCAGGGGTGCGGGCATATGACGCATGGCACGTGTGGGCCCGGAGTGGACACACAACATGGTATATATATGCTGGCACTGAACGCACGGATATATGCCAGGAGGGGAGATTATGATCATTTGCCCTAATATGGGTATGTTGGGCCGACGAGGATGTCGGGTCCTTTGAGGGGAGGTATATGTGCCACCTCGGCCCCTGTAGAATTATGCCCATGATGTCTCATATGTGTGTGTGCACATGAGTGTGTGGATTAGTCCTACTTTGCTAGTTTAGCTCGAGAAGCGCTAACATATAAGCTTAGGGCTTCCAATGGTAGCAACCTCCGGTTAACCGTTTTGTGCGAATTAAGGACGAAAGTGCAAGCGGGTTGCTACGTGTGCGTGGCTTATCCAGAATGGGGTTAAACCTAAGCCGGTTTGGACCCTAGGGCGTTACAATACCGATCAAGATCCCGTGCACAATTCTTCATGACAAAACCCGCCAGGACCTATTGGTCAAAATGATTGTTTGTTCAAGCTTCATTAAATTGGTTTTGGTGATTAATGACAAATTTAAATATGAGTCTAACTCATTAATGACAAATCTAAATGTGATACTAACTCGTTTGTTGAGTATGTTATTGCTTAGTCTTATTTGGATGAAAATGTGAAAAGCATAGAGCTATGCATTCAATGTCATATTCTTATATATTTTTGCATTTCTCAGATCCAAAATATAGGTTGAAAATCATAAAAGTCTAGCTTGAATATGTGCATATATTTTTATTACACATTCTTGCATGCACATATTTAGGAGAGTTCATTCTATGTTTTATGGTTTCATTAGTATTGATCCATTTCCTTTTCAACATATATTAGAGATCTCTACTTTGAAATATTTCTTTTGAGTATATAAAGCTTGTGTAGTTCATATGTACTCATGATTGATTTAAATTCAATCATTTGTAATTGAGTTATCACAAATTACCAAAAAGGGAAAAGATTAAAGAATCTAGTTCATTTATTACGTATTAATGATTGGATGATTATTGACAACCAGATGTGTAGCTTTGCTAAGCAATTAATTTAAACTCAAACACTCTCATTCTAATGAGTTAATTGCTTCCAAAGTTTATCCTAGAGTATACAATTATTGTGTACAAGTTGTATACTCGCAAATCAATTTTTTATCTCATTATGTGTTGAGATTTTCATCAATTACCAAAAAGGAAAGATTGAAAAATCTAGTCCCTCCATTATATATTAATGGCGAGATTTGATAATTAATAACAATCGATTTATGAAACTAACATTTTTTATGAGTTGGATGAATAGGTTAGGTTCCATGATAAGAGTGATTTGGGAGATTACCATGAGTTGATCAAGATTTCGAAGAGGAAATGATCATGAGTTGATCAAGATCTCGAAGAGGAGATGATTATGAGTTGATCAAGATTCTGAAGAGGAGGTGATCATAAGTTGATCATCAAGTCAAGAGAAGACCTATCATGTATTGACGGAGGGCAAGTGGAGGATGCATCATGAGTTGATGCATGTCAAAACAATGATCTAGACTTGAACGGAAGATGTGCATCATCAAGCTTTAAGAGAATGCTCAAAGTAAAGGTATAACTAAATAGGGCTAAGGATGTGTTCCTAGTTTTTACCGGTCTTAGTGTTTGGTTGGAAAACCGGATTGCTAGTATAGGTTGCCGTATTATTAAGAGGGGTTTTGTCTAGTAGCTTGAGTCTCATCATGTGTTGACAGCTCAATCCCGGTTGCTCTAGCTCTCCTTGTGGCATGATGTTTATATTTACGAATGTATTTTGCAAATGGTTGAGCCTCATGTAAGAACAATTCTTGTTGCATGGGACTTAGATTTGCAAATGTGTTTTTTGTAAATATGTTGAGTCCATGTATCTACATCTTGTGTCATGATTCTAAAAGTGTGCAAATATGCTTTACAACTTATTGGGAATCATGGCTTGATTTTGTGTGTATGGTACTATAATTTATGAATGTGTGTTACAAATTTGTTGAAATATATGCACCCTTGACTTTGGAAAATGCAAAGCGGTTGTGCCAGCCTGTGCATGGTGGTATGACTGCAAAACGATATTATTGGCCTATGCATGGCGGTATGACCGCATAAAGGTAGTACCGACCTATGTGGTGCGATATGACCAGACTCTGGTAGTACCTGCCTGGGTGGCATGTTAGTACTGCAGTGCGGTAGGACCAATTCCTAGTTGGCGGTACGTTATTTTTATAGTGCCTGTTTGTTAGAACTTTTGTCTCCTGGAAATCGGCAATACCGATTGAGCCGAGCGGTAGTACTGGGCTTTGTGTGGGTGGTACTACCGACATCCAGTTGTAACAGCTAGTTTTTTAGCCATTACGAGGGGAGCGGTAGTACTAGGCTCTGTGTGAGTGGTACTACCAACAACCAGTTGTAACAACTAGTTTTTTAGCCATTACGAGGGGAGCGGTAGTATCGACCCTTGTGCCTGTGGTACTGCCAGTTTTCCTGAATTTGTCTCCAATGGCTAGCTTCTTTGTGTGGGGTATAAATACCCCCTTGTAGTCGATTGGAAAGTAATCTTTGGTATTCCATTTCACTCTCTTGAGCAGTGTGGTTTCTCCTCTCAATTGTGCATATGTTGCACTTTGTGAATAAGGAGAGAGGTCTCTAGTTGTATGTGTTGCATCTAGAGGTGGATTTCGTATCTACTTGAACTTGTGCATCAGTTGCATATGGTGAGAGTTAAGCAAGGGGCATGACTTGTTACTTTTAGAGGTTGTCGACTCCTAAACGGTGTTGGAGGCGTCGTGTCCGGTGATCTTATCAAAGAAACTTGTGAGAAGGCCCGGTGTGTTGTGAAGGTTGGAGCTCATGTACTTGGAACAGGAAAGAGCTACCTCTAGTGGAATTGAGGTGATTAGCTTAATTCATGAAGCCGATACATTTCGTTTGGGTTTACCTCAATGTGGATTAGGGAAGATCGACAAGTCTCCGAACACTACGGTAAAAACAAATTGTGTCACTGTGGTTTGCTTTATTGTGCTCAATTTATATTCAAGCATTTTACCTTTCTAGAATTAAATTGATTACTTCTCACCCTAGAATTGCAAACTTTGATATAGACATAGGTTATTGGTGCACTTAGCGAGACTAGTTGATTTAGGCATTAATTATGCAAAACTGATTTGATTTACTCTTCCGCACATAAACTCAATTTTTGCTAAAGAAATTTTAAAACTGCCTACTCACCCTCCTCTAGTTGCCCTCTTCGATCCTACAATGGCGCAAATGCCCATGCATCACCCCGAGATGGGGGAGGCAATGAAACTAGTGGACATCAATCGGCTAATCCACCTACTTCTACCCCACCGCGTGTGACAGGTCGAACAAGACAAGCGAGAGGATAGGAGGGAAACTCAAGTCATCGTACATCTTTCGCCAACATGAATCTTTCGAGACCATTCGTAACAATCCAAAATTTACAACAAGCCTGTGATATTTTAAGCAGTCTAGATCCTACTCTGGCAGAAAACTCCAGGAGATCCTTCAATAGACCATGAGATGTACATGGAACAAAGGAACTCGCAGAGTCACATACTGACTTCGTTCGAACATTCCTCCCTCAGCAGAAGCCAATGTGATCGAGTTGAAAACAATCCTATGTCTGGCTTCATACCTCTCAAAGATTCCGACAAGGGAGTCACGAGGGAAGATGGCTCTTCCATGAAGCCACTCCTCCCCCTTGTCATGAGGAATGAACACTCGGATCGAGTGATCTACTGCATCACTTGAACCAAGCAGCCAGTCAAAGACACCATGTAAGTGTCTACGATCAGCCGGAGCACCAATTCCTCAGGATGACTATCGGAGGAACCGGTCCCCAACCGACCACAATCGGCTCCTTTCGAAAGAAGGCGTTATGACTCGATCACAGGCTATCGGACATTCTCGGTAGGCCTTCAAGCAGTACACTGGTCGGATAGGTTTCGACCAGCGAATCTAGAGAAATTCGATGCAACTCAAAACCCATTAGAATTTCTTCAGATTTACACTACTGCCATCCGAGCTGGTGGTGGTGATGATAACATGATGGCAAACTATTTACCCACAGTCCTCGAAGGATCTGCTCGATCTTGATTGCTACCTAACCGGTAAGATCAATTTACAACTGGGAGCAGCTATGTGACCTGTTGATGGTAAACTTTTAGGGATGTATGACCGCCCTGGTAAAGAAGATGATCTCCATTGAATCTGACAAGAACCCAATGAGACTCTTTGACAGTACATCAAGAGGCTCAGCCAGGTTCACAATTCCATTCTTGAGATTGTGGATTTCTATGTTATTCAGTCTTTCAAAATAGGGTTGTGGAACCGACGGTTTACGGAGAACATCGCGATGAATCCTCCAAGAACGACCAATGAACTGTTCTACATAGCTAACAGATACGTAGCCGCTAGTAAGACGGTTGAATGGAATAATACCATTGATCGGATAGAGAATTTTTCTCAACCTAACCTGGAGGAAAAAAGAGAAGAAGCCCAAAAAATATCCTAAGATAAAAACAATAGTAAACCTAAAGCTAAGAAGGTTCTTATGATTCTAAAGAAGATCACTAGGGGCAAGAAGTTCACCAGTGTAGTTTACTTACCAACACTTTCGGTTGCACATTTGCCGCGACATAAACACACGCAGCGAGGAGGGAGCAGCACAAAGTTCCATTCCATGCAACAGAGGCAACACTGAATTCACGGCATTTTCAACACACACCGTCCATCCATACATTCAGGTAGGTAAGCCACGTCAAACGTGAGCGTGTCCCTAGCAAAAATTACAGCTAACTTGGGCAAATTAAGAAGTTAGCAAAATCGCAACAGATATATCACCATCAGCAAATGTTTTTCCCAGTGATCGAATCTCACGCGTATTTAATGGCCATCTGTAGCAGTGATACAAAATTAACTCCTTTTCTTAGAGTGACAGTACTCGCTTCAGTTCGATCTTTTTTTATTTAACCTTTTTAGAATTCACACTATCAAATTTTTTAAAGTTTAACGTTAATAATTTTAAAATTATTTAGATTAGCTACATAAAAATTATACCATTAGATTTATCATTAAAAATATTTTTATAATATTATATTTTTATTAGTATATTTTATTATAAAATTATAAAAATAACGGTCAAAATTGTATCTCAAAATTAGAAAAAATAAAGAAACGTTAAGTAAAAGAGGAGGAAGGGGTATTTAACATGTGGATAGCCATGTAGTGGACTGCTGCTATGGAGTATGGATGGAGGGAGTCTCTCCCTCTACATTTTTGGATAGAGTTGGATCAAACCTAGAAAATCGTACGTGAGACGTAACTCATCCAGAATTCATACAGGATCTCTGTGTACAGAAAAAAGTTTATTTAAAAACACATAAGCTTTACGAAAAACAGAGCATAGTTTCTAGGGCTGCCACTGGGTGTCCATTACCCTTATTCAAACCCATATCTATACTATTGGATAGGTATGTATAAAAAATAAAATATCTATTTAGATTTGGGTATGAAAAGTGTAATACCCACTTACCTATCTTTATCCATACCATTCAAACATAAGGTTGAGAGTGTATTTAGACTATCGATGGGCTTAGACTACCCATATTCATTTATAACTTCCTATAAAAGCATGTGTGAGTCACCTATGCACATATGCCCGTCAATTTGAACAGAGTAGTTTCCTACACACATAATTATTTCAACAAATTTCAATCGATTTCGTGAAACTTTTGTGGTATGAACACGAGGTTGAAATTTCAAATACCAAAGTTTTATGAAAACTTCCTATAAAAGTATGTGAGGCCCACGTGTGCGCGTAGCCCTGTAAGTAAATTTGCATAGAGTAACTCCCCTACACACAGAATCATCTCCAACAAATTTCAGTCGATTTCGGGAAACTTTTATGGTGTGAACGCGATGTTGAAATTTCAAATACCAAAGTTTTACAAAAACTTCATTCATAAGCTTCTTTGACTTAGCCTCTCATTTTCCTTCTCCTTTACCCACTGAGTTACCCAAATTCATTGAGTATACTCTTTTTCATTTGGGTATAGGTAATATTATTTTAAATGGGTATGGATAGAATTGGGTATAGATTTGGGTTACCCATACCATACCCAGTGACACCCCTAATAATTCATGCAAGATTCCCCCTTTCCTAGCTTATAAACCAGGCATTTGATGTGTGACAAGGATTTACATGCATCACCTTTTGTTTGAATCTCATGTATCATCCATTCATTCTTACATTATGGGTGGATTATTTTGGGTTGTGGTTTTGGTTTTTGGCTTATGGTTTTTGAATTCTGGCTGTTAGCGAGAGACAGTACGCAAAGGAAAATAGTCACATGTAATTTTGGTCGGTATAACTGAATTTGATATAGTGTCTACTATAATCTACATGTAGACCCCGTCTTGAAAAGACGTACAGTTTGAAAGCTAGTTACTGTAGCAGAAAGTGATAAACCAAAGCTAAAACCAAAAAGAATGTAGCCTAAAAGCTTGCTTCTTTGTCCTTTTTGTTGAGATCACCCTGAAAACAGCATGTCTCTATCACACTTAATTACCATTACATTTCAACAATAACACCCTACCCCGCCGCCCTCTAGCCTCTTTAGGGCATGTGCAATGTGAGCCCAAGAAGAGAGGCAAAAAAAATTTCGGTCTTTTGGATTCGGACCTAGCCATTGGAGAGGGAGGAGTTAGGCTAAAAAAGACATGGGGTCGAAGAATGTAGAGGGTCAAGTCCAACAAAATAAAAAAAAAACCAAATGGGTCCACTATCAGCTCAGAAGCTACAAGGCTAGAAGCCATGCCCGACCTCGACCAATGCCTCCACTCGCATAGCCGTGCCGCCGTTGACCTCAACCTGCCAAAGCCGTTGCCGCTGTTGTTGACCACGACCAGACAAACCCGTTGCCACTGCCGTCAAACTCGACACCTCCACCCATGCCACTATTGACCTTGACGGCTCTGCCCGAATGGCTACGCCACCATCGACCTGCCAACATCGTCGCTATAGGCTGCCGCTTTCAAAGCCGCTCTCTCTAGATATGTTGACTACCGTGGACATCGACACCAAGTAGTTCAGATCTCGACACTTTGGACGAATATGACAACAGTGACTCCGCTGTGGGGGAGGAGCACCTAGAGGTAACCAATGGGAAGAGGACAGTCGGCTACAGAGAAATCGTTGGCGGTGGTGGTTATTCTGCGGAGGAGAGATAGAAATGGGAGAGGGGAGTCGGAGAGTAGAGGTAGGGCATGGTAGAGAAGGGGATATATTTTTCTTTCTAATTTATCTGAGGAGGAGAGGTGGTTTATGTGAGAGAAATGGAGAGATTTTTCTTTTTAATTTAATCTGTGATAGGTTCTGCCTTAGAGGAAGAAGTGCTAAACATCGGACAAAATAAACAAAGTTAGCATTTGTATAATGTGACCTTAAGGTGACAAACTTAGGGTGGGTTTTTTTTTAAGATTATGGCTTGGCTTTTTCAGTAATTAGCTTTTAAACGTAGTGTCTTTTTAAGAAGATGATCTATAAATTAATTATAGTAGACAGTCCTGATTTAAGGCTACCTCCATTAAACCAAAAAACATAAATCACATCTTAAAAGAATCCATCCAAAATGACGTTGGTCGTGCCATTATATACCGCGGTAGCTCTCCGACCCTTCTTCACTCGCCACCACGTCGCCTCTTCCGTTTCTTTCTTCTCAAAACCCCTCAAGAACCGAACCGTGCCCACCGCCCCACCGGGCCAGTTCTTGGACGGACACATCGGTGACAACTCCATCGGAACCGATCCTTCGTGTTGCTCCGAGCGGTCATGGACAAGGGCGCGCTGGTGTCGTCGGACCAGAGCGGCGGCGGCGGCGGAGGAGGAGGCTCGTTCTCGAGCCTGCGCGCGTACGGCCGCGCGCTGGCGCAGACGCCGCGCCGGCTGGCGAGGCGGGCGTGCGCGGCGACGGCGCCGGGAGAGGAGATGAACCGCGTGCGCGCGCGGTCTGGGGCGGACATGACGCGCGCGCTGCGGTGGCCGGACCTCGTCGGCCTCGGGCTCGGCGGCATGGTCGGCGCCGGGGTGTTCGTCACCACGGGGCGCGCCACGCGGCTGTACGCGGGGCCCGGCGTCGTGGTGTCGTACGCCATTGCCGGCCTCTGCGCGCTGCTCTCCGCCTTCTGCTACACCGAGTTCGCCGTCGACATGCCCATCGCCGGCGGCGCCTTCAGCTACCTCCGCGTCACCTTCGGTGAGCTAGCTGACCTCATTCATCATGCCAAGATATTGACATGTATACACATATTTTTGTCTTCTCCTGAAATTAAATATTCTTCCTGATTTTGGGGTTTCTTTATGTGATTAAAGCTTTGTTACAGTTTGCTTTTGTTCATGCAATTTACGTCATTGGGGACGTGATAACTCACATACGGAAAAAAAAAGCTCTTTTTCTTAACTATTTGATCCATCCTCTTCATCTGTAATTGCTCTTTTCCCCTTTCTTCTGTTTGTCCAGTTGCTCAAAAGCAGCATTCTTGTTATGTGTATTTATGTGTACGCGAGAGGGGTCGTGTTATGAACACGACGCCCTTTAGGCCTGCTTCGGTTGTCGTTTTGTTAGTATGTTCGTGTGTTTTTTGATGAAATTTAGAATGCTTGTGATGTTGCTGATTTGTTTTCCTTTTTTTTCTTTTCAAAAAGATTTGTTTTCCTTCACTTTGGCGGTTTTATTCACTTTGTTTGTGCCATTTTTACATAAATTTCCATTTTGCACAGTATATATGAATAAGTTATTTTAGTTTTTAGGGTAAAGCATTCCAAAAGTACAAGACCTAAATTTTGACAAACTTTGTACATGCACGTTGGTTTGCCAATCGATGTTAGATTAAGATTTTGCAACCCGCATGAACAATTAAAAAAAGGGCTAGATTGTGACTTTCATCAAAAAAATTATTATACGCACACATATCCATATCAAAATAATGTTGCAAGTTCCTTTCTTGCATCTCCCAAACGGTTTGCTCTTTTGCTCTGGGACCTAGGCTTTGTTGAAAGAAAAGACCCCACTCATTTTCGCAGCCACCATTTTCCTTACCAACAAGGAAAAAAGGTCCACAATGCATTTTCTTTGTAATTTGCATGTAACTACTTTCATGTAACATTGGACATTGTTGTCTATACACATAACTCATTTTTGTATTGGTTTTGTTTCTACCTTCTTGCTAGAAAAGCTAAAAGCTAATACAAACAGCTGGTTTTTCAAAGCGGCTTCTTTCACTTCTCTCGATACCGTCTTACTCCGGAGAAAAGCCGAATGTCACGGGTGCATCACCAACCCTCCTTTTTACTCCCGTCACACATACATCTCTCCTCACTTTTTGTACCGCTGACCTTCTCATTCTAAAAACCACTTCTTTTAGCTTACTACTATTTATTTTCAACTAAAAACTATTTTCAACAAAAAGTCATAAACCACAGTCAAAAAACAGCAAAATCCAACACGAATGCCCCCATATTCTTCAGGCTATACACCATTTCCTCATCATGCATGTAAACTTCTCTGCATGCAACAGGCATGCTCCAGCTTATCTAACCTGTTTGCAATTGCATGTAACATTATCTGGACTCATTCTTTGACCTCTGTTCAATGCTTCTGCTACTTTGGATCATGGCAAATAGTATTTGCACCTCCTTTCTCAATAGTTTTGGCAGATCTTGCTTGTCGTGTTACTATCACCTCTCCTGTGCACGAACTGTTTGGACGTGACAGACTGACAGGGCATCTTGTTTGGATGTAACGTGCGGTTGCGTTTGGGATGTTGTGTGTGTGTGCAGGGGAGCTCGCGGCGTTCCTGACGGGGGCGAACCTGATCATGGAGTACGTCTTCTCCAACGCCGCCGTGGCGCGCAGCTTCACGGCGTACCTCGGCACGGCGGTCGGCGTGGACGCGCCCAGCAAGTGGCGCCTCGTCGTGCCGGGCCTTCCCAAGGGGTTCAACGAGGTCGACCTCGTCGCCGCCGTCGTCGTCGTCCTCGTCTCCGTCTGCATCTGCTACAGGTACGTTACCAGACTCAAGTGTGCAAGAATGCTCTACTATTTCTCAATGTCAAACGCGTGTCACAAAATTGAAGTTTTCAAAAAAAAGTTTTGGCCAAAGAACAAAAAATTAAAACAAATCCTTTCGGTTCTGCTTACAAGTGTCAGCTTTCTTGTCTCTTCCTGTGGCTCTCTGCACTCCAGAGCAAATGCAAATCTCTCTTTCGCTACGTCTTGGTCGGTGGTGTAGGTGATTCTGGAGGTAATTGTTTGTTCCTTTCTTTTTCTAGATTCAGTAACTTCCATACAAAGTGGGGCAAATTATTTGCTCTAATTCTGTTCTTCCTAGAAAAATTCGAGATTTTGTTCTGCGAGAGAGGATCTTGTCCGTCACTGTTGCGCCTTTTCCTTCCTATCGCAATCGAATGTTTTTTTGTGGCAAATGCTGGCAAGCTTTCCCCAAAGCAAAGAGAGAATCTCGAAAGGTGGCCAGTCTATTCCTTTTGTTCCTCAAGAGAACCACTCAATTTTCTCTCTAATACATGAGCGAATTTTGAAATAAATATCATTCCTGAACGATTGAAAGTTGAGAAACCATATGATGATTAGATTTCGAGGAAAGCGCTATATGTCATGAGTTATGACCAAATTCAGTATTCTAGAAGAAAAAAATTGACAAAAGTTTCTCTTGTCTGCAATGGCAGCACCAAGGAGAGCTCGGTGGTGAACATGGTCCTGACGGCGGTGCACGTGGCGTTCATCCTGTTCATCATCGTCATGGGCTTCTGGCACGGCGACGCGCGCAACCTGACGCGCCCTGCCGACCCGGCGCACCCGGGCGGCTTCTTCCCGCACGGCGTCGGCGGCGTGTTCAACGGGGCCGCCATGGTGTACCTGAGCTACATCGGCTACGACGCCGTGTCCACCATGGCCGAGGAGGTCGAGCGGCCGGCGCGCGACATCCCCGTCGGCGTCTCGGGCTCCGTCGTCCTCGTCACCGCGCTCTACTGCCTCATGGCCGCCTCCATGTCCATGCTCCTCCCCTACGACGCGGTACGCAACCTCTGCTCTGACATGGCCGGTCCCATGTGTCAGTGAACCTCTGCTCTGACATGGTCGGTCCCATGTGTCAGTGCCACGACCTCTTGATGCATCTTAGCTATTGACCTGTGTCGCCTTGTTGGTCCATACGCAAACTTCGAAGAGGACCTAATCCTGCCATTTTCAGGATACCATCTTTAGCAAAATTGGGATTCCTACATAGGCATATAGATCGAGATGTTTATTACTTGTTAGTCTTACTCAGCTTGAAGCTACAAGTGAGGATAATTCTGGGAATATATCGCCTATGGTCAAGTGGGCTGTAGCTCAATAGAACAGACAGGTGGTTGGCACAGTTGACGCCACCGCCCGCCGGCATACGATTCCAGTACTCGCCCGCATTATTTCTTCCTTTTTTTTCCTCTTTTTGGGATGTTGATCATATGATTTTGGGATGAATCTGCCGTCGCCATAGCAGGTTTGCCCAAATCTACTTTCTAGGAGAATAATAAAGCATCTGCAAAATTTCACCTTTCAGTGCCTTGTCTTTCTTGGTGCCGTGAACGGTGACTGTTCTTACAGTGTCACGGACAGAATCTGATACCGTAAATCTAGCGATTTTTTCCTTTTTCACCTGAGCTCGTATTGTTCGCTGTGCAGATCGACACGGAGGCGCCCTTCTCCGGCGCGTTCAAGGGGGGCTCGCGGTGGGGGTGGGTGTCGAACGTGATCGGCGCCGGCGCGAGCCTCGGCATCCTGACGTCGCTGATGGTGGCGATGCTGGGCCAGGCCAGGTACCTGTGCGTCATCGGCCGCTCCGGCGTCATGCCCGCCTGGCTCGCCAAGGTCCACCCCAAGACCGCCACGCCCGTCAACGCCTCAGCCTTCCTCGGTACGTACGGTACAACATCCTTCTCCATCTTCCCTTGCTGCAACCGTTTCGGCTCGGCTCTACGTTTGACCACTCACATGTGCTGCTCACGAGTACTAATTTTTTTTGGGAATTTGTGGGTCCTAGTTCAAATTTCAACTAAATCATTAGAATCTGAATCGAAAGTTCGTAAATATCTTGCAAGCAAATGAATTTTGCAAGTGGCATGCATCACTTCAGAGAGAATGAATGAACTCTGACCTGGTGATCAACAACGACGGCAATAACCTAATTTGCTTTCCGTGAGCGATATAATGTGGGGGGCGACAGCGACAGGCCGTTGCATCCTCGGAACTGTTTTACTTTCATGGGCATCGCACGCACGCACGATAAAGCAGACAAGACACGGGTTTTTGGGTGCCTACTAGGTAAAGACCAGAGAAACAGGCAAAAGAAGAAACCGGATTAGCACTGCTGCTTTACGGCCTGTTCGGCCGGCCACAAGTCTAACGATTTTTGATTTTTTCTATAATACTTAACTTTCAAATGGGTATTTTCTCAAAAGACGGAGTCTACAAGTTAAACATAGTACACATTAAAAGCTTAACATCTGTACCAGATAAAATCGTAAGTGAGCATCGGTCTCTCCGTACGTAATCTGTAATGTAAACAGTTAAAAATTAAAAATTTTAATAAAAAATCATAAACTGTAGCCGAAAAGAACAGACCCTTATCTACTCTGACTGGCTTAGCTAACCTGCCGTGAGTGCACCCGGCGAGACACCCGTGTCTTTGAATTGTACGTTAGGGTCTACGAATTTGCTGCGATTTTTTTCACGTGATCTTTTGGTTCCTGAGCATTCGTCAGGAGTTTGTTAACTACTGCCCTTTGGATAAGTAGGATAGGATAACGGACTGCACCCCTCATAAAAGGAAAGATAATGACGCGTCTTGTCAAAAAAGATAATGACATGTGAACCCTCAGCTGTTAGCTCTATGGTAATCAACTGCGCTCTTCGATGAAAAGAAATATGCCGTGGCCTTTCGGTTACTGAGCAGTTACCACCCTTAAGGATAGACGGATAAGATAACAGCAAATTGCACCCCCTGCTAAAAAGAAGGGAGTGATTATTACTTAGACGACTAAAATATTTTTATCTCTCAGTTAACTGAAGTTGCGCTCTTAATCATCTGAAGTTGCAGGTGATTTTTTGGAGATGGACTGCAATTTCAGTTGATTGAGAGTGCAACTTCAAATAACTGAGAGATAGAAAAATTTTAGTCGTCTGTGCAATAGCAAAACCGTAGAAAGAAAGATGATGACACGCCTTGTCGATGATGATGTGATCTCTCAGTTGCTTAGCCTTAAGAATGGCTATGATAACTAGCTGCACTCTTCGATAAAAAGAAAGATCCTGACACCTCCTTTTCATTAACCGCTAACCACCTTGAATTTTTCCTGGTATTAACAATTTGGTCCTACGGTTAACGACACGCTAAGATGCTGTAAGTGCACCTGGTGAGACACCCGTGTCTTCGAACTGCACGTTAGGCGGTTTCCTTTATTTATGAATTTTCTATGATTTAATTATGTGGTCTTTTGGTTGCTAAGGCTTCTCGACATGCTGCTGAATAAAACTTGTTAACCTTAAGGATGAGCGTGATAACCAATTGCACCTTTCTACGAAAGAAAGATAATGGCATGTCCTGTCTCAGAGATCAAACAAATTTTCGACATTTTCCCTCTCCTTTGCATTAACCGCTGACCACCTTGTTTTTTTTGGTATTAACAATTTGGTCCTCCTGCTCACAGGGCTTTTCACGGCGGCGCTCGCGCTCTTCACGGAGCTGGACATCCTCCTCAACCTCGTCTGCATCGGCACGCTCTTCGTCTTCTACATGGTGGCCAACGCCATCGTGTACCGCCGCTACGTTGCCGCCGGCAACAGCGCCTCCGGGGAGCGGCGCGGCGCCTGGCCGACGCTCGCGTTCATCCTCGCCTTCTCCCTGATCGCGCTCTCCTTCACGCTGGTGTGGAAGCTGGCGCCGAACGGGGGCGCCAGGGTCGGGCTCCTGGTGGCGTGCGCGGCGGGTGCGGTGGCCACGGTTGGCGCGTTCCAGGCCCTCGTGCCGCAGGCGCACGAGCCCGAGCTGTGGGGCGTGCCCGGCATGCCGTGGGTGCCGGCGGCGTCCGTGTTCCTCAACGTCTTCCTACTCGGCTCGCTGGACCGGTCGTCCTACATCCGGTTCGGGTTCTTCTCGGCGGCCGCCGTGCTGGTGTACGTGCTCTACAGCGTGCACGCCAGCTACGACGCCGAGGAGAGCGGCGCGCTCGGCGGTGCCAAAGTGCAGGACGAAGCTTGTAAGGTGTAGCTAGCTAGGGTGACTGACATGGAGAGCGCTAGCTAGTTAAGTGTTGCTATAGGTTTTTCTTCTTCTTGACTTCATCCATGGTCTTTTAGGTTCTACGTAGTTGTTGAGAGTAAAGTAAAGAAGCTAACAAGATGATATATAAAACGCGATAATAGAGAGAGAAGTGGGGAAACATAGTGTGTACCTGTAACATGCAAATATGTAATGTACAAGTTCTCCTTAAGAAATGCACATGTTCATTCCCAGAAGAATCTTTTAGCGCAAATGGTTGTGTTGCGTATCTGTTGTCTCGGAAGGTAGGAGTTTCACAAAAAAATTGTAAATTTTGTTTCTATAAGATTCGTAGGAAATTTCAGTACTCTAGACGGGGAGTTAATGAATTTTTTTTGAAAGCCAGCAAAAAGTGGATGATATATTAGAAAGAAAAAATAGATCTAGTCAATTTACAGGAAGCACAAGCGGCGCTTATGGCGGAATAAAAATGGGTAAAAGATTTACTCTTTACAAGGAATTAGGGGCGACAATGTGAGTTAGACATTGCATGCTATATGGCATTGTTTGCCCTTTCAATTAACTACTTTAAATGTTTGGCTCCAGCCAACTCCTAGAGCTTGGCCTCGTTCTTGATTAATGTTAAGATCTCATGTTGTGTCCAAAGCTTATTTTAAAAGATGCGTCTGTTTCTTTCCTTCCACCATTGCCAGAGGACTAGGATGGTGAGTGTGTTCGCAGCCTTTGTGAGGCCGATCAGGGAGTCGACCCACTTGAGCCACCAATGTTCAATTGTCGTCTGTTGGCCCCAGTTTGTTGGGTCAAGCATCGGTAGGTGCAGCCATTTTTCTATTTGAGCCCATATCTGCCAGATTATCGGGCAGTCGATGAAGAGGTGCATTGTAGTTTCAAGGTTTCTATTGCACATTTTGGCAAAAGTAGTTGCTTGGTCATCCTCGAGACTGTAGTCTTTGGGTTGTCCAGATTTTGTCCTGCAATACCAACCAAGTGAATAACTTATAGCGAGGCGCCCAAGCTTTCCAAATGATGGCTTGGTATGAGGTTAGAACTGATCCTAGAAACTGTGCTCGATAGGCCTTTAGAGATTGATCTACTTCGTGATTCTAGCTCTCCTTGACATAAACCACTTCACCTTTGTGCCTCCTTGTGCCACGGTTTTGATCAACGCACAATTTGGTATTTGGTCAACTACCAAAATACCCTCGACTAAACTTTCAGGCACCTTTTCTTGACTCCATCTTCTCTTTCACCTCAATGCATCTTTATATGCTTTGATACATAGCCTGTAGTGTCTAATAACTAGCCGTCATGCCTTCATGCATTCGGTCTCCCCAAACCGTCTGTATGTACATCAACCTCGTCATTTGGCACACCATATGCACCAACTAGTTTCTTCATGATCCATATCTTCTTTGTGCTTCCCGCTTAATCCACATAGCCTCACTTGAACTTACATGACCACTTAGACCTCAGCTCCCCCGTCTAGTCGCGGTCCATTACCATCGACCACTAACATTCTCCCGGCCACCTGCACATCAAAAGATCAAACAACCATATCGAGGACACGTTATATGCACTTGCTCCACGTTAGTCAAAATCATGCATCAAACAACACAACACAACAAACCCATGGCACCAATACGATGCACATACTCAATCATCACATATCCTAACTTAACCAAAATAATTCGTCAATAGCCGGCCTGACCACCATTACCAAACCTATCAGGCCTTTGGGGCCGGTCTGACTTCCGACACCATTTCGATCAGACCACCCTGATCAGACTGCTGATCATTGACCGGTCTGATAGCTTAATTGTACCATCTCTGGAATTTTGGTTAAACTCTATTTAGTTTCAACTCTAGTTTTTAATTCTAGTGTCACCAAGTACAATCTCATCCTTAAACAAGTTTACACAGATGTTTGGTGTTCAATTTCCTAAAAGTCCATGGCCATTCTGACTGCTCGCTCTATGATGGTTAGATCGCCAGCCATCTGGCGGTCGGATTGACTGAACCTTAACTACATAAATTGAAAATTAAATTTTCTAAAACTTTTGTAAAATTCAAATAAACTCAACTAAAGTACTAATTATTCATCATAAATATATACTAGACCTTATACATGCTCTCGGAGGGTCGAAGAAGCAACCTTCTAATGGATCGAGAAGTTGATACAGGTTGCAAGAATTCTACGGAGGCATTGTAGTTCTACTGAACAAACGTTCTTGTAGGCATTGGATGGATTTGACTGATTTGCTTTCAGCATTGCATATCTTTTGCATGTTAGATCAGATCTTGGTCGTATGTCTAGACCCAATCGGATTTACTTCTTAGACTCTAAGATCAAACGGGCTAAACACAACTAAACCTATAGGTGCCGCATACAAGCCCTGCAGTAACAATCTTATAAATGGTATTGTGCTTCTCCCCCAAAAGACTAGTCCAATGAATGAGATCTCTCTCACACTTACAAGTTGTGCTTTTCCCTCACACATCGGCTGTGTACTTTCGTAACCATGAAGTCCAAAGAGATATTAGGCGCCTGAGTTCTAATACCAATTGTTAGATCGAACTCTAGCCACATGCGTAGGTCCAACAGGGTTTACTACCAAAGCTCCAGGTCCAAACGGCTGAATACAACTAAGTCCATAGGCTGCCACTTACAAATCCTATATCAACAAATTTATAAGTGATACTGGGCTTTCTCCCTCTAAAAGACTAGTCCAATAGATGAGGTTTTTCTTACACTTATAAGTTATGTTTTTCCTTCCCACAATGGATGTGATACTATTCCCAACATTGCTTACCTTAGACCAGTCACAATTATACGAAACAATATTGAAGGAAAATAACGAAAGTGCGTGTATAGCTGATTATCTTGTATGATGTAGTAACGCAGAAGTTTGCTGTATTCTTTGCACATAAACAATACTTACATGTACTATTTTTTAACTCATACAGTGATACGGAAGTGCCATTGCATCGTGTAACTTTGTGGTTTTCTTAATGAACATTCTTTGTAGTTTCAGAAAAAAGCAGAAAGCTCCATATGTCCAGATAATATAATCGTTTGTCTTTCCCTCCGAAATGATCAGTGCAAGAATCAAATCCAGTACCACTAAGCAGCAGTGGGCGGCTGAAGAAAATTTTCTCCCACCACCATCAATTCACCACCTAATAAAAAAACTCTGAGAGTGCAGTGTGACAACTACATCACACACACTCTTTTTTATTCAGAATTTCGGTTGTTGGTTCATTCTATTTGCCAACACAAATTTGTTTAAGGTTTATCTAAGCAGTGAAAAATGGTGAGCGCATGGATATTTGGTTCACTGTACTACTTTGCACCTTCAGAAAGAATAGTCACTCTTAGTTGTTAAAAATTCAGAGGCTTGCAATGCAGTGAATTTGATTGATTTCTAGAAACAACTGTAGTCATATATCAAATAATTTTTTTTGAAGGCGACCACATGTCAAATATGTTGTAAAACTGAAAGACACTTGGCATGTTTATATAGTTTTCTCAAGTACACTTTTCTGTTAGTGTTCAAGTATGCTGCTTGCCAGTCTCTACCGGTATTCTGCAGGCAGAAAAAGGGCTGTTCTTATGTGTGCTTCCAAGCTTTTCATATTGACTTGCAGCTAGCGTAGATAAGATTTGGGCAATGGGTTTCCTTTTCGTTAAGCAATAAAATAACGTAATCATGCAGATCAAATCAGATGTTTGTGTCACCGTCGCATGAAAGCGGGGAGTCACGCGTGGGCGTGGTCCGAAGCTTCAGTGGTATGTGGTAGTAAAAAAACTAGGGTTTCAGCCCTCAGTGCGTGCAAATGAACTGGCCATCTCTTTCTGAAAAGCGAAGCGTTTGAAACGAAGGAAAGATCATCTCAAGATGAGGTCCAGAGGAGCATGAAAGAAAAGATCAACGCTGCAGGGAAAGGCGCCGCCCGAGAAGATGAAAAGAGGGGAAGCACAAAAGCAGGCAAGATTCTTCGTTAGCCTCATGGATTGTGGATGACAAAAGACTGAGCAATGTGTGTGCTGTGTAGTGGTCATCTGATCATGCAGTGTGCATTATCTGATGTGATCCGTATGTACCTCTGTAAAGACGAAGAGATTGGGGTCGATCGGCTGGTAAAAAATCTTTAGGCATGTTCTTGGAAGATCGCTAAGGTGCAAAAGATGGGACGCAAAGACTAATTAGGGGAGGAGGAAGCTATGGGAATCAGGGAATCGATCTAAAGAGGAAGGCTATTTGTGTTTCGGACCATACTTTTTAGATGGAAAGTATGGACAATAGGACATTGAGATCGTACACTTGGAGATTTGGGGATTCGGTTTCATGTCAGTTGGAAGATTTTAAGATGCATTTTTGTTACGTCCGTGTTATTATCATGAGAACATGACAGTGTTGCAGCAGAATAATAGCTAAAGACGGTACTTTCTTATTACAATATCTTTGCTATGTAGGGCTAAAGTCTTTAATACAAAACTTCCTAATTTATAATAATCCTATATAACTTTTATAGAAGTTCTCTCCTAGGGTCTAATTATACAAATATCCGATAGAACTATTTAAATATTCTAACACATGTAGACGAAGTACTAAAGACAGTCCACTCATCCCAACCTTCAAGTAAGGCATCTATCTCGCCAAGGTCCTCGATATGCTCATATTGTCCCACGTGGCATCCTCTAGCCTGAATACCCTATGTCCAACCTAAGGTAATCTCAGGCCAGACAAGGATCTAATAAAGAAGTTTAATAGCAAGTGTGAGTACTTACATACTCAGAAAGCAATAATAGCAATAAAATGCATTGGATGACTCATGTCTTTATCATCAAATCCATTTTCTATCTCTTATCTCTTCGTAAAATATGTTATCAAATTAAAGCAGAATTTTACAGGTTTTAGTATTTCAAATACTTCTAGTCACCCCAGTGAAGAGAAAGATCCCCGGTCAGTCTTTGTAGCCACCAACTAAGAGACATGCATGAATTCATGATTTGATCAGTACTACGCAGGTTTGTGTCATTTTACCCATAGCTACTCTGAGCTCTTTGCAATTGGATCATCCACATTTCCTTAGATGTGACGCCGAGTTCAGAGTACAGAACATTTCCCTAGTTCCGTTATTATATCTCCATTCAACTATTCTTAATCAGTGGCCTAGGAAGGTCTCTCACGCTCAATTGACACCCATCGACCTCGAGTAGTTGTTAGTTGGGGCGGTCTCTCCCACACCCACACTCCACCATGCTAATATATGTGCCTTCGACCCACCACTTATGGGCTCTATACAAGTTTAGGCTTCCACCACTAGTTATACTATTTATTCATGTGGAGATGATAATAATGTTGTAGGGTAGCATTTTCGCTCGCCAAAGTGATAATATGGTTGACACTAGAAATACGGCTACATACCCGAGTGAAAGTTGTTTAGTTCTTATATTATACCTATATGTAGAGGACCACAATATTTTCCCTATCTTTCCTAACCAAAGCACTCTCTACCTCCTATTATACCTTTCTCTTATCTCTCTTTTCTCTTAACTCTTTTTTGTTCTCGTCTCATCATGTTATCTCTTTTCTTCTTCATTTATCCATATTTCTTTTAAGAAAATATTTTAATGCACCAGATAATAATATGTACTATAAAGTAATTTTATTTTAATTAACATAGCTAGTTAGACTAATCAAAGGTAAGTTTTCCTAGACACTACTACAAATAGTGTTATCATAGACGGTTTCAAACCATCATCACAGACGGTTTTCGAACCGTCTACGTTTATGTGTCAGTGATAATAGCTGGTTATCACAGACGGCTCCCACACCATCTGTGATAACTTACAACACAGACGATTTTTCTAAAAAACCGTCTGTGATATTCGACTATCACAGACGGTTCGGTGTTCCAAACCATCTGCGATATGTTCCAAACCATCCGTGGTATCATGCATATCACAGATGGTTCGGTGTTCCAAACCGTCTGTGTGATAGCTATTTCAACAGCGATATTGATTGCTCTTTTTCGGCTAGCCTCAAGATATCCTAGCCATGACATCTAAAAACAAGCAAGATCACAAGATGAATGAAACAACACAAGCAGATCACATATATAGCATGAGAATCGTTACATAGATCTCACAAATGAATTAAATTGAATGAATTGTTTGATTAAGAACAATTGAGTGATTACAATTGAATCTAATGTTTCAACACCTAATCACCATTGCCGGGGTGGAACTCCCCAGTCTTATTTGTGACCTCTGCTAGCAAGAATTGGGAGAGGTTTCTCGAATTTCAATGAGTTTGTCAAGATCAATTGTACTTTCGTCGAAGTCCACACGCTGTCGTTAGGAGTAATGTTAAGTCATTAATTAGTATGTGTGTATATATATACATATATATAATCAGAAAATAATAATTATTGAAAGGTTGACAAACCTTTGGATCATTCGTCTTAGCGTCCATGATTTCCTTCATATGGTGGCAAACGTAGAATCCACATACGTTGCCTTGTAGCTATTGGTGACACTGCAAAAATAGAATTACATATATAGGTATAGTCAATTATAGAGGCATTACAACGAAGTGTGAATATGATTGTTGTGTTGTAGCAGTACCGAAAATCGCATCCTATGTTGCAGTGTGTCACTGGATTCATTGTGTCTCCCTCCCTAGGCAACATAAGCACTAAACATCTACATAATTCCAAAAAAGTTAGCATCGGTCATTACAAATAAAGGAAAGATTACAATAGAGTTATATATGGAGGAAATGAGTTTATCTGTCAATTGCTTGTTGCACAGAGTGAAGTCGTGGTTGCTCCTAAGTAGGGAATCAAGGAATATTATCTTACTTCACTTTGGTACAATCACAATCAGAATCTAGTGAGACCTAGTCATGTGTGTTGCCATAGTGATTAATCCTAAGTTCATGTTACGTATAAAGTACAAATGAAACTTGTGTGGCAACTAGTGAATCACTTACCCTTGGTTGAAGGTTACCATGATGTACTCTTTGTCACTGTGAGCAATCAATCGCTCGTTATGTATTCTTGGACGAATGATGCATTATCGTTAATGGATTGCTCAGAGACCAAGTGTGGGTCGAGGAAACCCATCGGTTGTCACCATCGCCGGACTTATTGGATCATGTATCTATACATAAGAAAAGAACAATGTCATTTATTGGTATGACGTGAATGTAGAACTTCATTGTACAGAGCACTTACAGTGTCCAACATTGTAGAAGTGAGACGTCGAGTTCGTCGAGGTTGAATAGTAAGAATAAGTCTTCGAAGGTCACGACAAAGTAGCCCGAGTCATAGAGGAAATGCACCTCCGTCATAGTAAGAATCGTCTGTGATGTCCGCAATATCATAGATGGTTTTTTATATGAATCGTTTGTGATGTCCACAACTTTCACAGACGGTTATTAACACGAACCGTATGTGATGTCTTAATTATCACAGACGGTTCGTGTTAATAACCGTCTATAAAAATATCATAGACAGTTGTTAGTATAAACCATCTGCGATAGTTTAATCATAGATGGTTCATAAGGAACCGTCTATGATGTAGCCGTCCAGTATAGCCTCTTTTGTAGTAGTGAAAATTGGATAACATATTTAGTTTTAGGTACATTTGAGTGATGCCCTTCCCTTTGCTCAGATTGTTGCCTGCATTTAATACATATGTTATGACTTAATTTATGGAAACATAAGAAAATCCGTCATGCCGATGTGGTCCTATGGTGATGCTGTGGTTAGTTTACTTGATTGCAGTCATTATAAGTAAATCCTATTCTATACCCATCACTTGTTATTTTACTAGCGTTAGTTTGTGTGGCTTATCTAAAGTGTGTATTCGATATTTTGCTACGTGCTAGTAAATTACTACTCAGATGCGAATACGTAGATACATGAACATATATATTTATAAAAATACTCCTATCTAATTACACACATGCAAAGATGCCTACTCGTTCTTACGCAGGTGTGCAAACATTTAGATACTTCTAAATGATCTGAGACCTCTCTATTTATATTTGGGTGCGCGTTGGTCAAAAAAATTTACCGGTCGACCTGTTTCCCTCCTCGGCCCGAAGCTTGCCCACTTTCCTTCCCTTTGGCCCACACCAGCCCAGTCTAGCCTCCTCTCCATCCCTTCTCTTTTTCTCCCATGCATCAGCCCGCCTCCTCTCTCTCCCCTTATCCCTTTCTTTGCTTTGCTCCCACCGACACCACTACTCCCTCTCGGCTCTCTCTACTTCCCACTTGCTCACTCTTCCCTACGAACGACACCACCGCCTCCCGTTGCGCCACCTCCCTATGGTCTCCGACCGACTGGCTATCGGCTCCTGTGGCTAGGCACCACTATTTCCTGGCTTCTACCCCGGTGCCGCCTCTACTTGGCCGCCTCTACTAGGCCCCTCCCGGGCTGCCTTCGCGTCATCGTTCCAGTCTCAGCCTCCCCTTCGCCATTCTTGGCTCAGCCATTGTGTTGCTTTTGATTTGCTCGATTTGTTGAGTTTATTCTTCAATTGGTTAGTGATTTGGGTGATGAGGATGGCCGTGCGGTGCCTCGGCCATGGTTCACTGCGATGGGGCTCAGGGCCTCCTCGTGGGGCGAGGAGCATGGTGGAGTGCTGCCGGGTGCGCACAGTGGTCGTGTTGAGCTTACCGACACCATGACAGGCTCCTCACTGGTATATTCTACTTTCTCTCTAATCTCCATCTATCCAATTTAGTGATGAAATCTACTGTCACTACGGTGGTGACTCTACTGTGAATGAGGGTTTGGGAATGTGTGAATGAAGGTTTTGGGAATGCAAGCTTTGTGCTCCTGCCATGGGTGGGTTTGGGTAGGAATGATAGAAGCGGAAGGCTTATGGGGGCACCTTGCTTGCTGGTCGATGGCTGGATGCTCTGGTGTGGATGAGGTTGGTGTCGATTATTACGATTCCTTCACTATTCTCCTAGGGTTTTGCTCGCCTTCTTCTTGGCTTCTTTTGGTCCCAGCTTGGTCTTGGCACCTGAACCACCGTGGTTGTGGTTCCCTCCTCTTCTATCTTCCTCAACTCCTTTGGAATGTCGCCTCCTCCTCCTCTATTACCCCTCTAGTGGTGCCAACTCTCGACTTTATATTGCTCTTGCCGCCAGTGGGATGTGCTATGTGAGGGTGTTGGAACGGAGTTGAGGAGGAGAGATGGTTTCTTCCTCTCCTCTTTGCTCTGGTGGCTTTGACTGGAAGTGAGGAAATGCTTTCTCTCTCTCATTCTCTCAGGTGGCTTGGTCTTATCCTCTGGCCTCCTCCTCTCTTGACTATCCTCTGCTTCCTCTCATTTTGTTGACTACCCTCTGCTTCCTCTCTTGGCTTGGTTTTCTACTGGTCAAGGTAAGGGCGATGGATTCTAAAGTGGGTATTGGCTTGATTTTTGCCGGATGATAAGACCCACTAAAGCGAGAGGTGCTGATCCCAGACGGTCCTAGTATCTCGATGAGAGCTAAGGTTCGGTATTCAAAAAACCGGACGAGTTCTGATGGCAACCGAACTTTCATTTATTTATTTTGTTCGGTCTTTTTGGGTCTTCTATTATGGGTTTTTCTTCGTAATTTAATAATGCCGGTTATTCTAGCTTATCAAATATTTATATAATTGTAATTGCAATGTAATTATTTATATTCTGGAGACGATGGCCTTGGTTGAGATCGAGATTTCTAATTTGGTGTAATTTGAATTGTACCTGATAGAGATCAAGAATTGTAAGTGGATCAATGTGTAAAATGATGTAATATGAACTATTAATATTTTTATTTGATTTGAGGAACAATTTTAATTATCAATTATTTGTTGTAACTGGACTGTAGATATTTTACTTGATGAGTGTTAATTGAAATCTTGTTGAGATGTATTCATGTATGAAATTTGTAATTTGCGAAGTGATTGTAATTTTAAGTAGACTTGTTCTTTGGAAAGTTTTTTTATTGATTTGGTCCGTTCGGGATTAAAAAAATCTTGTATAATTGATTTAATTAGTTGCTTAATTAATTTCAATTAGTGTCAATTTGTTGCTTAAAACGGATGAGAAAAATGCTGGTTCTCACAGTTTTGTCTGAGCAAAATGGTGTTGAATGGCAAAGCCTATTAATAATTTACCTGATTTTCCCCATTTCGAATGTTGCCTTCTCTGCCATTAACTCATTTTTAGATGACTGTACATGGGGTTGATTTTCTGATCAAATCTTTCGATAAAGTGGATATCTTTTTTGTGAAGAGGAAAACGAAGTGGATAGCTGGTGCTAGTAGCACTTTGATATGTGAAATGCTTTTCGCATGATGTTCTCGGTGAATCCGCCACTCATGTATCAAATACGTTGTCGAAAATTTTCTCTCGTTGTTTCATGTTTCCATATTATTAGTGCAGGTATGTTGTGCAGCACAACTTGTGCTAACCTATCAGTTAATATCACCTTTTGCGTTCTACTAGTAGTTAGGAGTGCAATCCGAGCAGATACGGATAGATATCGCTTATCATATATCTTATTCGTATTTTTTTGGAGTCGGACATGGATATTATCGGATACTCATTTCTCTATTCTGTATTTGTTCTATAAGTCTTCGGACGGTCGGTCGAATGAAAATTATCCGCTTCTTTTGCACCTCTATATAGGATATTGGATAGTATGGTGCAATCAGAACGAACAATGAGAGATTAATCGCCGAGATGTCAAATAAAGAACACTCAATATTTCCCGTATGTTAGATATGCAATCTGCATATATATATTATCTTGTTACTAAGTGAAGTCACAATAAACTTTCTCATATCATTTGATATATGGATGTACACGGACGGATATCGCTCACCCCGTATCATATTCCACATTTTTTCCCTTGGAATCGAAGTCAGACATGGATAGTGCCGGATACCTATTTATCTCTTTCGTATTCGCTCTACGAGTCTTCGATTGGTCAGTCAGATAGAAATTATTTGCTCTGTTTGCACTTGAGAAAGAAGAAATGAGCATTATAGGGCCTATTCTTTTCCTCCAAAGCTGGCGGCTTTTAGCTTTTGCTACAGTACCTAACTTTCAAACGAAGTATTTTCTCAAGACGAGGTATACAAGTTAAACGATCTACACGTTAAAAGCCCAACATCTTATTAGCTAAAATTGCAAGTGAGTATCTGTCTCTTCGTAATCTCTATTGTAAACAGCTAAAATTCAAAAATTTCAACTAAAAGTCATAAGCCACATCCACACCTAAACAGGTCCATAATAAATGTTCAACAAAGCAACGAATAGAGGATGCTCCAAAGTATACATCCACAGAGCCAAACATAGTCCAAAAAAAACATGGGGTTTGCAGAGGCCTTTCTATTTTACAGATTCACCCATATCACCGTGTGCTAAAAACAAAAAAGACTCCTGTTTGAAATACATGAATTTTGATCAGAAAACAGCAGATTTCTAAAAATTACCGCGTTTCAAATGTGCACTAGAATTACATAAGTTGGGCTCTATGTCTTCTTCACTTAAAAGAGCCCATCAAAACAATTCCTAAAGCGAGAATGCAAACTACCTTCGGCCCTGTAACAAATCAGGCCCATATCGTTGTTGGGCCTCAAACTCGGGCACCCACCATCCCAATCCCTCCCACCCCACCTCGTCGTTGTCTTCGTCTTCCTCCCCACGCCGCGCGCCTTCCGATCGTTCCGTTCCTCCTCCGCCGGCTCCCCGACGTCGACTCCTGTTCCTCCTCATCCCACCGGTCCCCGGAGGCAAGCTGCTACCCCGGAGGCTGGTGGCGCCGCCTCTTGACGCAGCCGGGCTCGTGCGGGGCACGCGCTGACGGTGTTCGGCAGAATGCCCCGCCGACCGAGAGAGGTAACTTATAAGTATAACCGCGCAATTCTTCGTTTACTTGTGTTAAGCTTGTCCTTAAGTTGTGTGTGAGCGTGTGATCTCTAGAGTGCTCGCGTGGTAGTGCTTGATGATATATGATCCCTTGAAGAGGGGGATGATGCCGCACTGTATGCCCGTATACATTTCAGCGCCTTTCCTGCTGTTGTTGCTTGTGCTATTGGTTAGTGATACGGTGAAAACCCGGTAAAAGGAGTGCAGCGATTGTACATGACCATAGGTGGAATGCAAAATTGTAGGAAGGTGAGAGGGGGTACAATATTGTTAGTTATGGTTGTTAAAGGGGAGTTGTTCGCAATGAGGTCTTGGGATAGATTGCTAAAAGTTTGTCTGTGTGCTTATGTACTGTGGTTATGGTGCATTTCACAGCAATGTCTTGTGATAAAATCCGTATGGTAGTGTGGTCATGAAGGTTTGAGCCATGTTTAGATGCCTCCTGTACTAATGGTTCCTTCAGGAATTTTGCGTACTACAGCAAGAACGTGTCCGTTTGTGTTTCTGTGTTGGGGTGCACTTGTTGGTGCACTGTCGTTTGACAAATTGCTCAATAGTATGCTTGTGTGGCCCTAAAGGGTTCTTGTTAACTAATTGTTTTTGTTGCTGTTTAGTATTTCTGTACATGTTCATAGTCTTCATCGTTTGTGCCTATGTTTTTAGAGACCTTCTAGTCTAGTAATGTCCAAGGAAGAGAAATGCTTCACTGGTTAATTAGCTACTACCAGTTACTTCATTTGTGTCCTCTGATCTTTTGCTAAATTGTTGTCATGCTGGTGGAGGTGATGATGTTTGCATTTTTTATCTCCACATTTTGCATGGATGGGCATGATTAAGGTTTTTAATGATACATGCTATTTATCTAGCAGACTCAAAGGAATGTACCAATGGGAGATAATACTGGAGTAGGATAGTCTTTTGAATTATTATCTTTGTCTGCCCTGGCATTGTTATGTGTCAGGGTATTATGGCACTTCACAAAATGGCTTTGGGAGATAAATGGGGTTGATAAAGGGTTTCTTGACATGTTTCACGGTTTCCATTGTTGCACCGAACAGCATAGCATGTATTTAGGCATATAGAATGCTGACAAGTGCGCACTATTATTTTTTTTCTTTTAAAAAATATCTTTTGTTTGGTATCCTGCATGGGATGTGTGAGGAGAGAAGAACCTTCAATATGTGCAGATATCTTATCAATCAGTAGAGTCTTCTCTCTGCCCTTAATTTTAAGCCAATCTTGAATTTCATGTGCTCCAGTGTTATTGCAATGTAGGATTGGAGTTATAATACATTCTTTTGCTGCATGTAGAGTCAGAATAGGTTGTTCATAGTTTTGGATGCTTCATATTTCCTATCCCTTTTTTTTTTTTATTGCACTCCTGAGTTTCTTCAAGATACGAACAGACCCTGAATAAGCCCATTCAATGATGGGGATGGTTCAGGGTTCAGTTTTTGTCTTGGACACTGGGGGAGAGGATCCTGGATGAGATGAGGCTCCACAAAAGAGAAAATTTTGAAGGGCTCTAAGATAAGGTATTTGACTACATTATTCCATTAGGCACCATTCAGATGCAGGGTGTGCTCATCTAGAAAGTAAAAAAAAAGAAACCCCATGTTAGCATCAAATCCTTTCTTCCTGTGCTATTTTGCTGTTATTTATTTTTTAAAGGTATTATCCTGTTATTTCACATGAATGTAACATGTTCCTCCACTGTTTCTGTGATTTGCTATAAATACAAAATTTTAATTAAATAATACTATTTTTAATTAAAAAACCCCAATGCTGAAAAGTACAAAAATGAATCATGGAGCTGATTACCTTTAGAATTCTACTACCACCGAAATATGACTGTTCAATTCCAAGGCTAGTACCATGCCAGCAGCAACCTGTAGTCCAATGGTGCTAAACTAGAAGCTCTGTTGGCATATCACATTTCCTCATTCCTTTTTCACGAAAGCTTTTGTCAATTTTCTAACTGTTCATTTGACAGGATTAAATATGTGTCGGACCCCTGATTTGCCATCCGGAACACTCTGTGTTTCCACCGCACTATTCACTAGATCAGTATATAATGCACACAGATATATTACTGAACATCAAACACATATCTCGTAAAAACAAAACTAATATAATAGTAGTGGATAATACATAAATAGACCTACTGGTCCTTGACTTACAAACGGGTCGAACAGGCCAAAACTTTTAAAGAGTAGCAGCTCAAACAAAAACAAATACATATGTGAGACCCTCAGGATATGCCCATAGGCAATCAACTGGGGCTTGCGACTTAGTTCTTGGCTCATCTTCCAGTTTTGTCAACGCCTTTAGATGGCCACATGGTTTTCTCTCTCTCCTTCTTACTTACTGAATGATATGAATTGAGCAACAGTGAGCACGAGGGTACTCAGCAAGCCACTACACATAATGCAATTATAATATATATGCAAGGTTGATCAAAGGAAGGCTTAAGGTTATTTTATTTGCAGAAAGCCATATTTGAAATAGAATACGTAAAAAACCTGAGACTTAGCATTTTAAGTAAATCATGTTTTTAAACAGTGTAAGAGTATGCAATAATAATTGTAGTGCGGGTTCTATCCACCTATTATAGAGCATGGTTCCATCTACGATATGCTATTTTCAATACTTGGGTTTTATCCAACCGTTATATTCACCGGGTTCTATCTACCTAGGGGAAATCAAACTCAGGTTCTATCCACCATTCTTATTTTTCATCCCACCCACAAAGATTGTTTTGTAAAATAGACACTAACTCGAGTAAATTTCCACTCCCGCCCATGACCGTGGACACGGCTGTTCAAACAATTTTCACTCTACAGAGGCCGCACACTTTACCGACAAAAGATGTTCCACTTGTTATATTCCGCATACTTCCTTAGGCATGCAGATTAAGTAGGCCATTACAAGGCTTTTACAATACACCTTTCCAACGTGGCTACACCCGCTAAGGTTTCCACCTTCGTGTGGTTCTATTCCTCCACTCCAGAGGCTCCCTCTTGCGCCACGCATCAAGGCCTCTATCCGCCTCTCTTGCTCATGTTCTACCGGATGGCGTAATCATCGTTGGGTCGATGCAAATCAATTGGTCAGGCAACACGTATTATAGCTTGTGCTTACTCTATTTTGCTTTGGCAGATCATCACAAGATTCAGTCTTTAAGACTACCTGAATGGTTCTACCACATACCAAGCTCTCGTGCTCTATCCACACCGCCCGACTTACCATCTGCCTAGGTATGAAGCAGTTTAGAGTTTTGGGTTACAAAATATCTTTCTAATTCAACATACTAGTCATTTTTATCCAATGGCTACCCAAAACCAAGTTTTCATATTTTGAAATGATGTCGAGGCAAATTAATGCCTACATATATCTAAGCAAGGTTAAGTATGGTGCTTAGAAACATACTTATCATCTAGTATGTATACCATTAAGTCTAGGGCGATAAGGATTTATGTCCAAAGCCAAGGAGTGGGATGTAATAAGCGATTAATAATACGACATTAACTAATAACTAATGACAATATAATTTAGTCGAAGCAAAGCACGCAATTAAATAATTTAAATAAAATAATTTGCATTCAAAAGGTATGTGCAAAATAATCAAAGTGATGACTTACCTCACTCAATTACTGCGGGTCTTGTTCTAGTTTCAGGTCTTGTTCTTCTTTATCTGGATCTTGATCATGCTTGAACTGTTGCTTCTTCGAGATTCCAAATTCTAATTACGTGAATTCAACCGAATCCAAATAAATCCAAAAGTATCCGAATAAATTCACAATAACTCGAATCAACTCAAATAAATGTCAAAATTGAAATATTTGGTACTAGGGTGTGGACTCTAATTTTAGATGAATATAGGATGAAAGGATTGGTTTAATCGGAGTCCAAGCAATGGGAATCCAATTGCTAGAAGATTTTGCCGAAGAAGGAATTACGCATAGAGGAGGGAGAAGGTGGTATATTGTCCGGAATATACTTTATGGGAATTCTTAGTTTGATAAATTGGAAAGGTAGACATGGACATTTTTCCTTGATTTAATTCTCAACTCGGTTATATTTTACCAACGATTTACCTAGGAGGCCTAGGCAACAATTCTACTTAACCCCAGACAACTTCTATTTAATAATTTATTTTAAACTTCAACTTACATGGGTCCTATTGGTCATGAGTTTATTATAGTGTACTAGACTTATCCTTTCAGTTATTATTCATAAATAATGGTTTGGGTCTATTGCGGGATGAGATCTTTCCTAAGATAATTATCTTAGCTCACTGACAATCGATGTAGGTCCACTATTGAAAAATTAACTTGGTCTTCCAACCCCAATGCGATCCAATTATAAGCCTTATTGGTTTTACATTTTTTTTATTATATTTAATTATTAGTTACCTATACAAGCATTTGAACAAAATGCAACTTTTATATTAACCTGGGTACTAATGGACCTCGAGATTAGGGCTTACCGACATGTTGGCGAATTAGTTTAATTAAAGTCTAATTAATCGGCCCTACTGCTATGCTTGTAGTTCATTAAATGACGGTTTTAGCAAAACTATTACTAATGACCAATGGTCCATGGGTTATTGGGACAATTAATTATATTTTAATGGAGTTGTATTTTAACATGACTCCCTTTTTAAAGTTGCGCTTTGAATTAAACGCTATTGGTACACTAATTATCCTTAATTATTATCTAACACTACTTGATTTTGATTTATATTCTAATTATATGGATTAGCTATGATACCTATTTTATGATATTTCTATGGGACTGTTTATGGTTTAGGGCCTATTAACACTTTAGACATTCTACATACACACAACTATATCATATAATCTTTAGTTAAATTTGTACCCTAAATTAAGTGACAATGACATGCTAATTAACTTCAATATCATTTATACAAGACTATGTTTTAATAGGATCTTCAACTAATATTTGAGTTTCTCAGGATCTTTAACTAATATTTATACAAGACATCATAATTAACCTCTATTTTTATTTGACTATTTCTCAGGAAAATCATTAATTAAAGTGGATACTTCAATGCTACTATGCCTTCATATTCCCTTCCTCTCCTCTCTCTCTCTCTTCACCCCCTCACTCACTCTCGTCTCTCTCTGCCCCTCTCCCTTTCTTCACCGCCGGCCGAGGGAGGAGGCCAAAGAGGAGGGAGAAGCCGGTGGCGACATGGGGCGGTGGTGGCGGTCGGGAGTCGGCGGAGAGGGCCGGATCCGAGGCGCGCCGCCGATCCGGGCGATGGCGGCCGAGGCGGGAGCGGCCGGATCCGCCAGATCTGGCCGGAGGCGGGCATGGCGCGGAGCGGTCTTGGCGCGAGCAAGGATGGCGTCGTGAGTGAGGCCCGGATCGCGCAAGGAGGCGGCGGGCGGTGGATGGTGGCGGCCGGATCCGTGGCGGCGGCGATGGTCGGATCCAAGACGGTGGAGGCCGGATCCAGGCGGGAGTTGGCCTGACGCAGGCACAGCGTGGGCGCTATCACATCTGGGCAGCGGCGCGGTGGAGTCGAGCAGCGGCTGCAAGAGGTGGCCGGCCCCGGGAGTGGAGCACACTCCTCCCGAGGGTGATGGCGGCGGAGGAGTTAGGTTGAGAACCTAGGCTCTGATATTATGTAAATATGAAGCTTGAATGTATTGCAATGGCCCATGGAGCTTATATAGTACAAGGACACAAACGGTAGAATAATAGGAAAAGACCTAAATACCCTTAACACCAGTGACCTAGGGCGAGGAAGAGCCCAAATGGAGGGTTGTGGGAGAGGGGAGAAAGGGGAGGGAAGAGGATGCTCCAAGAGAGGAATCAAAGAGAGGCTCATCGAAAAGGGGAGGGTGGTGGTAGTGGTGGTTTTTGGTCGGAACGGAGTTAGACGACGGTAGCACGAGCTCCTACGATCAATGGCCTGATTGATTAAGGGGAAAGCTAGAGGGGACTATGGAACATGTTTTGACGCACGCGGTTTTGATGGAGCTTATCGGATTCAACCGAAACAGCAAGGTGAACACGGCGGAGTTTGGCTGGCGTGCAGCGGTGAGTCCCTAAGCTTGGTGCAAGCAGTGGCGAGGTGAGGAGGGAGTGAGGTGGGGTGAGGAGCGAGCAAGGGAGGCTGGGTGGCTTAAATAGCCGAAGAGGGAAGCGGGAGCTGTGCGCGGCGAGTGTGAGGCGATGCGGCTGTTGTGGCCACAATGGTGGTGAGGTGACAGAAGCAACGCCATGGGGCGGTGTGGCTACAGAAGTCAATGCGGTGTGGGCGCGGTATGCACATGCGTGCACAGGCAGCATGGCGCCAAGGTGAGTTGGGTCGGCGCTCGACTGGGGGCATAAGAGGGGGGAGAGAGAGAAAGGAGTGGGCCAGCGGGGTGGGCCGAGCCAGAAAAGAAAAGAAGAAAGGAAGAGAGGATGGAAAAAAGGGAAATGTGTCAGGCCCAATTGGGTTTTGGGATTTTGGAGATTTCATTTGAATTTCGATTTCGGTTTTGGATTTGAATTTGAGTTCTGAATTTGAATTTCATTCTTCTTGTTGCTTTCAATTTCTTAGGGAATTTACCCTAGATTTAAAAAGTTCTATTCTTTTATTATTACTATTGCTATTTATTATGTATCTTTCCTTGAATTAATTTGCATAACTCAAAATTCCAGAAAAGCCCAAATAAATTCCAGAAAATCCGAATGTCAACAAAATGCGTTAAAAAGTTTTAAAATTTTCATATTTTCAAACATCCATGTTTTTGGATGTTACAATATGCTAGCAAAAGATGCATCGAAGTGATGAATGTCACATGGTTGTTGCTGAGTGCTGACTTCTGTTTTTTCCAGAGATGCCTTGAAACCCTTATGTTTTAAAGGTGGACTAAAAAAGAGAAATTATCATGTCAGGCTGCATAAAAATCCTGTGCTCTTAACGGCAAGCAAGCATCCAAACATTTTTCTTATTAGTTGTTCCTTCTGTCAGTCATCAGAGTATCAGACAAATTCGATTAGTAAACTCTGCCATTCAGTAAAATTGTGAATGTGTTAGCAGCTGACTTGCATGGATGGGCATTTGGTTTAAGTGTCATGCAATAAATTAGAGTACGAAGTCTCTTAGTGTAGTATGCTCTGGAATTTATTCTGCTGCTCGTTCTTTCTGCAACAAGCTGAACCATAGCATTGCCCTACAGGATAAAAAGCTTGTTAGGTTCGACAGAAATTTGATTGATGTGCTTACGCTGTATGAACTTCTGCAACTATGTGCAAAGAGGAGACCCCTTCCTGGTTGGGAAAAGCTGCCATTGGTTAGCCATTCGTTTTGGTCTGGTAACTGATACTCACATGCAATATTCTCATCAACTTGTACACAAAATGTGCCCAGAATGATTGCGCTCGTCATGTTTTCATCAACTTGTAACTGATATTCTCACATGCAATATTCTCATCAACTTGTACACAAAATGTGCCCAGATTGATGCAATGCCTGTCAGAAGCATAGTTTCATGGAATACCATGATTGCTGGATATAGTCATAATGGAGAGGATGTACAAGCCCTGAAGCTTTTTTCAAGGATGCAATGAGAAGGGACAAAGATGAGTAAATTTACCTTATCCAGCACTCTGTGTGCATGTGCTGCAAAATATGCTATCGTTGAATGCAAAAAGTTTACACACTATCACTGTAAAGCTTGCACTGGATTCAAATAGTTTTGTTGGAACTGCAATTCTTGATGTTTATGCAAAATGTAAAATGATTAAGGATGCCTGCTGTGTTTTTGAGAAGATGCGTGAGAAAACTTCAGTTATATGGAGTTCATTTTTTGCAGCATATGTGCAGAATGGTCTTCATGATGAGGCATTGCGTTTATTTCGGAGTGCAAAAAGGGAAGGAGTACAATTGACTGAATTCACTCTTTCTGCTAACCTCAGGACATGTGCAAGCTCAGCACTGATAATTGAGGGGACACAGCTGCATGCAGTTATTGTTAACTATGGTTTTCATAGGAACTTCTTTGTGGGAACATCTCTTGTGGATGTCTATGCAAGATGTGGGCAGATTGGAAAAGCTTATGCAGTATTTGCTGATATGGAACACAAGAACGTAGTCCTATGGAATGCAATGATTGCTAGTTTTCCTAGGCATGCCCATTCTTGGGAAGCTATGATTCTCTTTGAGAAAATGCAGCAGGTAGGGGTTTTTCCAAACGAAGTTACCTATCATTGTTGTCAGTGTGCAGTCATGCAGACTTAGTTGAAGAGGGCCGTCACTACTTTAGCCTGCTAATGTCTGATCGAACTGTTGAACCTAATGTCCTTCACTATTCTTGCATGGTTGATGTTTTGGGACGATCTGGGAGGACTGATGAGGCCTGGGAATTGCTTCACAAAATGTCGTTTGAACCAACTGCTTCTATGTGGGGATCTTTGCTTGGGTCATGCAGGAACCACAGGAATATTAGATTAGCCAGAATTGCAACTGAACAGCTTTTCCAACTTGAGCCTGAAAATGGGGGGAACAATGTTTTGTTCTCAAATGTATATGCTGCCAGTGGAAACTGGGAGAATGTTGTCATGGCAAGGAAGCATTTGAAGGATAGTGGTGCAAAGAAAGAGACGGGCAGGAGCTGGATAGCGGCAAAGGGCATAATTCATGTTTTTGTTGTTGGGGAGAGAGAGCTCCCAGGAATCACTGATGTCTATAATAAGTTGGAGGAAATTTACCGTGAGAAGAGAAAATTTGCTCACAGAACCAACACAGATTGTGATCTGCATGATGCATGTGACGACCAAAAAGAGGAGCTGCTTAAACACCACAGAGAAAAGTTAGCACTTGCTTTTGGTTTAATCAGTATGCCTCCTAATATACCAATTACAATATACAAGAACCCTAATCTGCGGAGATTGTCATTCCTTTATGAAGAATGCAACCCTTATTACTGATCGTCTAGTCATTGTCAGAGATATCAATAGATTTCACCATTTTAAGGATGGCTCGTGTTCTTGTGGGGACTTCTGGTGATTTAGGACTGAATGAGGAACTACAATCATCTACCAGTGGCACTCTCATCATGTAGCAAATTATTACCCTGTGAGTGGCACTGCCGCACTAAAGATCTATGTCAGGACTTGTATTGATAGCTTTGTCATTCAAGTCAATAATGTCATGCTGCCGGCCCCAATTGGTGTACTATCAGCACTATCATCTGAACTGTACGTGCATAGCAAATGGAAGAACAGATGTGAGTCCTTGATTATCTGAATAGATTATGTGACCTACAAAGCTGTATCTGTACAGTGATTTTGTCATACATCACAAGCCAATGTTTATTAGAGATCCAAGATTTGTTTTTATAGTGATATACATGGGAAGTGAACGCAAGATTTGTTTTTATAGAAATATACAAGGGAAGTGGATTTCTTCTTACCTTAACATTTGTTGATTTCAGTGCCTGAAGAAGTTTACAATGGGACTTGCTCAGTACTAGTACTGCAGTAAATTACTGGGAACTGCACCAATTGATGCACATTTTGGCTCCTGGTCCTTGTGCTCGAATCTTTCTCACAATCTTTCCACTCAAAAAATGATGAACTCTGAAAAGCGGTATGTTTCGCTCTCTTTTTCCCCTACGTGCTTTCCAATTTCTTAAACACTTCTTTTATTTCTTATACTGTATTTACTTGGCTTGCATTGCACATAATTTGTACAGGAAATTTGTGGTATTAACAGAAACCTACTTATATAGGCTTTAAATCCAATAATCCATATTGTTTGTAGTTTGCTCTAGCCTCTAGCAATTCTTCTCTTCTGAATTTACAATTGACAACCAAGTTTCCCTGGAGCTTTGATCATATGGTGGGGGCAATTAATTCCTTTTTGCGAGCCTTTAATTTGCAGTAATAGTTGTCTACTATCTAGACTTGACTCCAGCATGCCAAACATATTGGCTCCAATTTTCATTACCTACAACATGTTCATCTGTGTAACACGTATTTTTTAAAAAATTAAATAAACTCTGTGTTGTCTGATGCTTCCTCTTCCTTTTGACAAATTCTTGCACTCGTTTCTCACTACTAATCTAATTTTCTTACTGTGACATCCTCTTGGTCATGATTACCAGTTAGTCTAGGATGTTTCTATTACGAGGCATTTCTCATCAATTATCTGAACATCTTTTCATGCTATTTTACTGCGGTATAACATGGGAGGGCATCAATAATTCTATACAGTGAAGATGGTTGTCCTTGTCATTTGTCATCCTTACCAACTTGCTAGCTATGCACAGTTTCCACATCATGGTACAACCAGACATATCTTTGGTCCTTACAGAGTCTCCATTGGTCCACCATCTGCGCATGTTACATCTGTTTCTAAGGAAAGTACTGTTTGTGTACAAAAGCTGGCGTCTAGAACCACTAGCAGGTACCGAGGAAAGGGCAAATAACACATATAAGAGATGACCATTCACCAGGTTAGCCATTTCTTGTGGACCATGCTCATTCATGAGCTTCATGAAGGCAGCAGCTTCTTGTAAAGAAAAAGAGATCTTGTGGCTGATGCCTGATGGGTATATCATAGCATTTTGTAGGTCCAGTTTGGGTCGGCACCCTATACTCCAGTTTTGTGGGTCAGGCCTCTGGTGGTCCATTAGCCCAGGGAGCCATTCACTCATGTGATGTTTCCTCATCTCGCCTGTCTGTTTAAATTTTGTGGTGGTTACTGTTAGGTGTATATTATTACCTGTATATTTACCCTGTTATATAAGGGGTTAACTGCATATATTCTATACCTGTACTTGTATATATATTGGCCCATTGGCCTCATGATCAATACAAGCGGTATTCATAAATGTTAGATGTGTATTATACCTATGTTTATACATATACTGGACCATTGGCCTCGTGAAGAATACAAGCGATATTCATAATATGGTATCAGAGCCCATAACTAGGGTTTCGTGTCGCTGGTTCGTCTCTCCAGCTGTTGCCGCTGCCGCCGCCTGGATCCTCTGTCACTTGGATCTTCTTCACCACTGCCACTGCTCAGATGTCGGATCCTCTTCACCGTCGGATCCTTTGCCGCTCCGGACCACCCACCGTTATGGTCGCTCGGCGCCGCCTCCTCTTCGACCAACGTTGAGGCCACCGGCGTCGACTTCTCTATGGACCATCGGCGCCGACTCCCGTTGGATCTAACCACCGACGTCGACTCTTCTGCCGAGACTGTTGTCGCCGATCTAGTGAGGCCGTCTGCCGACGACCTCCGATTCGGCGCCGCTACGGTCGTCGGTGCTCCACCCGTTGCCGTTGAGGTCGCTGGCATCTCCGCCCAAGACCGCCGGCACCTTCCACTGTGGCCGCCGTTGAGGTCACCGCCATCTCTGCCCGAGACCGCCATTGCCTTCATCTTGGTGGCACTTGTGGCCTTCCACTCGGTCTGGTTGTCTTGACCGACCGAGCGGTCTTTTGTTGATCAACTGAAGCAAAGAAAAGAAAAAAAAAAGAAAAAGAAAAAACAGAGAAAAAATGTCATCCTCTTCAGGCACCGTTTCCGTTCCTCGCTGTCCGATGATCTTCAATGGTCTCAATTATCGGGACTGGTTTCAGCACACGTGCCTCCACATGTGTGGTCAGTGCCTTTGAGAGTCTTACTAGTTGCCTTGTCCACCTCGCCTACTCCCCTGCTGATCCTATGCTCCCGAGGTATGCTTCCGAAGATGCTCGTATAAAGGCATCTGTGCCTTTTGAGGATGTCATAGAGACTTTTCAGACTCAGTATGCTATCTACAAGATATGGATTGATGATGATGCTTGTGCTTCTGCTATTATGGTTGTCGGCATAGAGGTGCATCTCATTGGTGATGTCGTTGGCTTGGCTTCCACACAGGCGATGTGGGCGCATCTGCGCAACCGCTACGAGCCATCTGGTGATTCCTTGTACTTTGCTATTGTGCATCAAGAGCAGCCGTTGCAACAGGGAGATGCCACTGTGGACGAGTTCTTTGCTCAGCTGTCTGCGGTATGGCGTCAGATTGACTTTTTGGGACCAGATGTTTGCCACACTTATCAGTGCTATCAGCGTCAGCAGTCTCACCTGGAGCATCACCGCATCTACGACTTCTTCACACGTCTTTGGGCTGAGTTTGAGTAGACTCGTGCTCAGTTGCTGGCTCGCTACCCTCATGTGACTATTGGAGGCACTTGCAGCTATTCATGCTGAGGAGATTCGTCTTTGTGGTGCGGGTTTCTATCATCACCGTCACTTCCTTCGATTTTGGCAACTCCTCCAGCTTCTACTCCTACACCTGCTGTGCCTCCAGTTAATCCTTCACCAGTTGCGTCTCCACCGGTGATAGCTGCTGTTGGTAGGGGACTCCACTACACCTATTACAAGGATGGACATATGGAGCAGTTCTGCTACAGGAAGAAGGATTTTCGTCGTGGTGGCTGCCTCCGAAGGGCACTGGAGGTTCCTCTTCTTAGAGGAGCTCTGGTGCTTCTGACACTCAGGAGCTTCTCACACTGTTGCATCGCATGGGTACTTTTGTACTGTCCGGTTCTGCTGGTTCTGTTGCACAGTCTTCTAGTGAGTGACCACCTTCTACTTCTCCTTCCTCAGATATATCACTATGGATTCTTGATTATGGAGCTTCTTTTCATACGACATCTGATTCCACCAGTCTCACTTCTATTAGTCCTTTAGCTGCTACTCTCATTGTTCAAACAACTACCTCTCTTTTTGTCACAAGACGAGGCACTTTTTCAAATTCATCCTTCCATGTATCTGCTGTTTCTCATGTTCTAAAACTAACCATGCAGCTTATATCCGCCGACCAGCTCATTGATCATGGTTGTTGTGTTATTCTCGATTCTGATTCTTGTTGTGTTTAGGATCATCGCAGGGGACTCTGATTGGGATTGGCTCTCACTGCCATGACTCACGACCGCTCTGGGAGTTTGCCTGGCTTCATCTTCCTTCCGCTACCCCTATTAGTCTTGTCGCCTCCACCACTGCTTCCACTTCTGCTGCTTCCTCCATTACATCTTTTGCTCAGTGGCATCATTGTTTGGGACATCTTTATTGGCCGCGTCTATCTTCTTTAGTTCGTCATGGTCTTTTAGGGTCTGTGTCTAGTGATGCTTCTCCAGACTGTCAGGGTTGTAAGTTTGGCAAACAGCTTCAACTCCCCTATCCCTGTAGTGAGTTAGTGTCTCAACGTCCTTTTGATCTTGTTCATTTTGATGTATGGGGTCCAGCTCCTTTCATTTCGAAAGGAGGTCATTAATGTTATATAGTTTTTATTGATGATTTTCTCGGCACACATGGATATACTTTATGTCCTCTCGTATTGAGGTTCTATCCATCTACAAGACTTTTGCCACCATGGTCTGTACTCAGTTTGACTCTCCTATTCGTGTTTTCCATGCTGATTCTGCTGGGGAGTACTTGTCAGGAGTCCTTTGTGGTTTTCTTGTTGAGCAGGGCACTTTCTCGGTTTTCTTGACCCGATGTTAATGCTCAGAATGGTGTGGCTGAACGAAAACATCGTCATCTTCTTGAGACAACCCATGCTCTCATGATTGCTTCTGCTGTTCCACCACACTTCTGGGCAGAGGCTGTTTCTAGTGCCACTTTCTGATCAATATACAACCTTCTGCTCTTCAAGGTGGGATCCCACTTGAGCGTTTCTGTGGCAAGATTCCTGATTATTCCAATGTTCGCCTCTTTGGGTGTGTGTGCTATGTTCTTCTTGCACCCTGTGAGCGCACTAAGCTGACTGCTTAGTCTGTGGAGTGCATTTTTTTGGGCTATATCGCTGAGCACAAGGGATATCGTTGTTGGAATCCTATTGGCCGATGGATGCGGATTTCTCGGGATGTTACTTTTGGTGAGTCTTGTCCTTTCTATCCTCGTCCTTCTCCTTTCTCCACTTCAGCATCTCTTGTTGAACCACTTTCTTTCCTGACTTTTCCTTCCAACCCCATAGTCACCGCTCCTCCGCCACAACCTTTAGTCTCTTCGGTGCCTCCTATACAATCGACGCCTTCTTTGCCTCCTTGTTCCTTATCCTCTACTATATTCCTGATCGCTAGTTGAGGATTCTTCTGATGTGCCCTCTCCTTCTGATGGGTCGTCCTCTTCGGCTTCTCCTTCTCGATATGCTCTTCGTAATCCCCAGTTTATTCAGCCACCTGAGTGTTTTGGCTTTGCTGTCACTGCTCTTGCGGAACTGGCTTCTTATCATGATGCTGCTGTTCATCAGGAGTGGCAACATGCGGTGGTAGAGGAGACCGCTGCCCTTGAGCGTATTGGCACGTGTGATCTTGTTCCTCTTCCTGCGCGTGTTACACCTATCACGTGCAAGTGGGTCTATAAGGTTAAGACCCGCTTTGATGGTTCTCTTGAGCGCTACAAGGCTCGTCTTATAGCAGGAGCATGATCATAACTATGATGAGACATTTGCTTCTATTGCTCACATGACCATCGTTCGCACTCTCCTTACTGTGGCCTTTGTTCGATAGTGGCCTATCCGTCAGTTGGATGTTAAGTATGTCTTTCTCAATGGCGAGTTGCGTGAGGTCTACATGCACCTGCCCCCTGGGTATTCTGTTTCTGAGGGTATGGTTTGAGGCTTTCGCCGATCTCTCTAGGTCCTCGAGCAAGCTCCTCGTGCCTGGTTCGATTGTTTCTCTTCTGTTGTCACTACAGCTGGTTTCTGTGCCAGTGCTCATGATCATTCTCTTTTTGTTCACACTTCGCCTCGTTGTCACTACAGATTTTAGCATATGATGCAGAAACCATGTAACGGTGGATGGAATCTGGATCGCTATTATTATTGCATTTTTTCATATATTGATAAAATATGTTTTAGTTAAAACTGCTAGGTCTCATGATATTTCTATGTATCATATTTTAAAAGCAATTTATGACAAATAAAATAACCTGAGCCTTTCCTTGATAAGCCATGCATGTTATGTATTTGCTTCTTGTGTATTGGCTCGCGGAGCACGGTGGTCTGTGCTCACCCTCGCGCACTCAATTAATCCAGAAGCAGGAGTCAGATCACTACGATTCAGCAATACACCTAGTCATAGTGGTGAAGAAGATGAAGATATCAAGAACTAGGTCGCGAACCCCAGTTGGCTACCTGTGGGCTCGTCCTGAGGGTCCCACCTGTGTGCTTCAATTCCGCTGCTGCATTTTATTGATTTCGGCCTAATTATATTTTACGCTTCCACATGATATGTATTTTGATGTTCAGTACTGTATCTGTGAGCACTATCTACTGATCCAGGGAATAGTGCGGTGGAATCACAGATGATTCTGGATTGTAAAATCAGGGTCCGATAAGTCCACATCATCACCGAAGGGGTACATGCACTTGGACTTTACAAGAAGGAAGAGCTCGTCGGTGGGCATCGTGGTGCGCACCTTGGCGGGGACCTCGCCGACGGGTACGGAGATGACGGCAGCGACGGCTAGGGTAATGGCGTCAATGATAGTGGTGCGGCAAACATCCTCCTCGAAGACGAAGAACTTGCCAACGACGTAGTTGATGCTGCTCACATTGCAATCAGCCATGGCGGTGATTGGGGCCCAAGAGGCAGCAAGCGGGTCGAGGGAGTAGAAGAGGAGGCCCTCACCACAGGACGCCATAGTATCGTGCGGGGTCCTGTCCTAGGCCTGGTTGTCAGTCTCTGCGAAGAAGATGGGGAGCAGGGGACGAGGGAGGGTGACACCGGTGAAGGGGGTGGAAGAGGGACGTCGCGAGATCGATGGGGTCGATGGCAAGGGTCCACTCGTGCGGGCACACGTAGAGGCGACAACGATGGTGGTGTGCCCCCACGGTTGGGATAGGCATCCGGAGGTCGGCGTAGAGGCGATCCTAGCATGTCCCTTCGCCTGGCGTCATCGTGCCGCAATCTCGATGGTGAGGACCTCATTGACGCTGTCTTGGGCGTTGAGGCTTCATTTGCCGCCATTGTGCCGCAATCTCGATGGCAAGGATACCTATGGTCTCGACTTCACCAACGCTGTCTCGGGCACCAAGGAATGTTGGCGCTTCCCATATGTGGTGGTTGCGGTAGTAGAGCAGGGCGAGGAGGAGAAGCTGAAGAAGGGGAAGGTGGTGGCGGCGATGCGCAAGAGAGGAAGCCAAAGTGCGGAAGTGAGCAAAAGCAGCTAGGGTGGGGAAGGTAATTGGAGTTGAGAAGAACGAGAATGTGGTTTAGGGGAGGTTTGGTTTTTTCAAAGCCGGTTCTTTTTGTTTTTTCACGGGAATAGGGAACTGCCATGTAATGTTGCGACGTGGGGGAGGGTGACAGCCAAACTCTTCCTTTATATTAGTAGAGATAAAGATTTTTACGTGGATGGCGTGATTGGTTTGTACTTAGCAATTGCATCATTTGACAATTCCTTTATTTTCCATTAAAAAACAATTCCTTTTCCTCGGTATGTGTTAAGTAGACTAAGTGAGGGTCTACTTTATCATTATGGCGCACACATGATTCTTTTGTGCTAATGCTAAGATATATTATTTGGTGTTCAAAGGCGTTAATCATGCAACCCTGGAGTGCCTCGGATAAGGTTCATCTTTTGTTATTAGGGAAAGCTCCCCCCTGCACATGGCTCGTGTTCTTGCAAGCGGACAGGAAATCTTGCTGTTGATACGGTAGCAAACCTATAAGTTTAATCATCTCTACCACAATTGCTGCTAGTTACATTCAGATGAATCTGAAACCTGCATCTCATTCTTTTTTATTTCCTAACCAGTTCATTATTCTAGGACCTTGTTTAATACCTTATCTGTACTGCAAGTAGCAATTATATACCTACCTCTCAGGCAACTTGCAGTTGCGCAGTCTTCATACTAAGATGTGCTCTTACACCAAATTAGGTGACCTCACCTATGTAACACAGGCTTTTACTCCAGATTCTTCAGGTACTTTGTTTTAGCTTTGGTGTGTTTCACAAGTGGACACAGGGGCAAACCTTTTTACAGCTAGCTACAGCTTGACCTTAATTAAGAGCTGATAGCACCACGTCAGTTTAGTTAGGTCATGTTTCTCCAGGCATCTACTACTTCGAATTACTGACCGGCCAGAACAATTAACCTGTGGCTAGCCTCGTACAAGCCTTTCTAACATAGGCAACAAAAGCAGGAGACAGATCTCCATTTTTCTTTTGATACGTGCTGTGGGGGACTCTTGCTAATTATTGGAGCTTAGTGGCCTTTTTTGTCTGAACCTGCCTCTTAGACCGTCAGCCTAGCCAGCCTTTTTCTTTGTGTCCTAGCTATTAGGGCAAATTGAGCCCACTTGGCACACTAAACTTTTGCTGAGCCTTTCCTTCCCGAGGGAACAAAAAGGTAGAGACCGGCCTTAGACTAGTAAAAGATCAGGACATGAAAATCCCCAGGTGTCAGCATCGCTTGTGGCTTATCAGTTCTTTAATGGTCCTTGGCATCTATTCGCCATAACACATTACTACTACTTTTTGTACATTACCACCCTATTGTTTAGAGAAGATGAAATGCATTGCACATTCACTCCTTGTTTACCCTTTGGTGAAAGCATTGAATGAATTGATTGCATGAAGTAAAAGCATTGAACCAATTGATTGCATGAGGTGTAGTAGAACAGTAGAAGAGGGGGATACTGAGAGGGGAGAGAACAAAACCCCTATGGGGATATTACTTTGTTTCCTCAGGAGGCAGGAGAGGATACATCAGCTTCACAGTTTGCTCTTGGTCCCACTACATACAGATGACACATACATACATGCAAACATGTTCTTTTGTTTTTCATGTGTCACCATCCCTCTCTCTCTCTCTCTCTCCCCCTCTCCTTTTCAACCTGATGTTTCCTGAAACTTCCTACCTGCTGCAAGGGCCCCCGTACTGTAAGTAGGGTTTCTGGAAGACAAGGGAAAAAAACCAGAAAAAGGGCACTCCGGGGATGGAAGGAAGATTGCCCGGGAAACAAGGGATCTCCCCACTTCCTTCCTTTTCCTCCCACAGGTCAATTCAAACCTGTCACTTAGTGCACAGTAGTAGTAGGCTGCTAGTAACTAGTTTCACTGTTGGTTGTTAGGATCCTGCAAGCATGGCCTCAGATCTCCTCATCTTATGAACTGTCCCTGTCGTGAAAAGCATAAATTCATTAATTTTGGAAATATTGATGACGTATCTAATTGATTTGATTTTTACTGGCTCAATTCAATCGAACTCGGTGATGTTTATAGTACTGACCAGTAATTCGGCACTGTGGACACTGCAGCGTATGGGCTCTGGTGCATGGAGCCGTACATTGCCGTTGGCTCTGCCTCCTGTTCGGGGCCGCAGTCGAGGTTCACGCCGAACAGTCTGAGCCGCCTCGACGGCGGCGCCGATGCTGCGCTGTTGCTCTTGGTGTCCTCGTGCGACTCTCCTGCAATTGTTCACCGGAAATGGTGTAAGCGGTATGAACTTTTCACGACCTCTACTATTTACATATGTTGCATGTCATCAAGTGCTTTGCTCTTGAGTGCTACACCTGCATGTAGTATGTCGCTGTGATCTTGATCCACCGAGCGACGATAGGCATAGGAGTTGGCAGGGCTGGTGGGGTATGACGCCAACGTACTGTAACACATTGGGCTCCACGGCTGCTGCTCCACACGCACCGCCGGTGGTGGCGCCACCGCTGCTGAGGCGCTGTCGCCACGGCGCCTGCAGCCGATAAACAGACGGTCGCCGGTGCCAAGGCCGCGCACCCTCTCGAAGTGCACGACGTCACCAGCATCAAGGTGCTTCTCCTTGACGTACCGGCTCCAGCCCTTGGTGAGCACGTAGCTCTGGCTGCTCGTCCAGTAGGAGTACCGGAACCGCCACGGCTTGCCGCCCTCGTCCTCGAAGGACAGGAGCAGGCCCTTCTCGCCTGAGTCGCCGCTGAGAGGGAAGTACCTCTCTGCGTGCTGCTTGGGGATCACCAGCCTGTTGAGCTTGCCCACATCACTGGGTGTGAGGGGCTTCTCAAACAGCTGCTCCCTCTCGTAGTGGTGGTGGTAGTGTAGGCTTGTGTACATGGCTACCCCCCATGGCCAGGCCTGTGGGTGCCCCTGGGAAAGAGGGTGCATGGCCATTGTTGTTCCGGAGGAAAGCTAGAGGTGAAACAAAGATGTGTGTTAGGTTCTTGTCTGTGGCAAAACTTGGGTGGCGGAGGAGATGAGATGAGGGGAGGGGCGGTGATGATGGTGTGTTGTGTAGAGAACCATGCATATGTCATGGCTAGGCATTTATAGCCTCCCAAGTAGAACTTCAGACGGTTTTTTTTTTTTTGGGGGTCTACCTATATAATGTATTGATATTTCCCTGGTACATGAGGACTTGGTGCATTTGATCTTGATGATGGGAGTATTTTAACCTAGGTAGACAGGAAGAATCAAAGTGAAGGGCTTCAAAGGTGCTAAGGTTAGAATATATAGTTTCAGTGTGGTTGATGAGGAATGATCAGGTGGTGGTACTTAAAAGTTGGTGCCTGGCCATTGTGGCCTAATCACAGCCATCCAAGAGGTGCAGTGGAGTAGGCCCTACCATTGCTTTCCATGTGCGAGGGTGGTTGGGGCCTATGTATGACCACTGTCCTTAACTCCCCATTTTAACCTGTGGAGGTCCAGGTTCCTGGTGCTGCAGGGCATTCATTTTTTATTTGGTTTTGGGACGGTGCAAGAAAGTCCTGGTTAGCAACTCAATTTCCAATAAGAGCATATCCCAATCCCACTGTGCATTTGGAACTCTAGTTTGTAACTTGTAGAGACATGGAGTTCCCTAGGGATCATGGTTATTAAGGCGGTGCGGCTACTCACCACCTTCACACAACAATATCGCTTATGACGCACGACATGGCGACGGCATACACAACAATATCGGACTTCCGGAGGGCCCAAACAGAAGAAATACAAAGAGAGAAGAGCTTTATTGCAATTTTAGAACATTGAGAGGGCTAAATCGCAAAATGCCGAATCCACTGATAACAAGCCGCCGCTGCAATTTTCTTCACCTCCGGCCATTCTTCGCCCCAATGGCTTCTCTCCCTCTCTCCTTCCCCCATCTCCTCCACCTCCGGCGTCGGCAAGGCCGAGCCAGCTCGCCGGCGGCCACTCCCTCCTCCCACCGCTACTCTCCACCGCCCCCAAGCGGCAGCCGGTAGACTGGAGGAGGCGGCGGAGGGCCGGCCGGCGAAGTAGGAGGTGGCGGCGGACTGGAGTAGGTGGCGGAAGACCGAAGTAGAAGCCGGCAAAGCAAAGGAGGCCCGATCTGGCGGAGGAGATCGGATCCGACGGAGGAGACCCGATCTGGCGGAGGCAGTGGATCCAGTGGCGGTCACGGCGGATACGGCTGCGGCGACGGCGGAGGCAGTGGATCCGGTAGTGGCGACGGCGGAGGCAGTGGATCCGGCTGCAGCGACAGTGGATCCGGCTACGGCGATGGCGGATTCGGCTGCAGCGACAGCGGATATGGCGCACCTCCATGCCGTCCGGACAACATGCGGTCCGTCACGGCGATATGATAATGAGATATCGCCGATATCTTAACGTCTTAATAACCATGCTAGGGATAGATTAACTGAAACAGATGGATTCATAGATTGGTAGCAGTTTATTAATGTAGTCCACTTGGAGTAGCTGGTAGGCAATAACTTGTTCATGGTAGTGTGGTCTTGTGGGATGTGACATTTGAGGTGTATGGGCTGTGTGCTCTAACTATCATGTACTAGCACCAGCCATTTTTTGATCTCAGATTCAACACAATCAAGGGTTTTGTCAGGCCTGTCTCATTGAATGTATGGCTGACCACCTCTTAAGAGGACAAGACTTCCGAGTAACAAGCTGGTTTTGGTTGGATTCTTGCACAATGAATTGAATTGGCTGTAAGATATATTATTTCCATTCAAACCTTTGGCGTAGGACAACCTGCCCTGGTCAGGACACTGGCGGTGTCGAGAGGGAGCTTGCGTGGGAGTAAAGCGATTGGCCATTACTCTGCTCCTTGTGTTAGATGACCTTTGGAGATTAGTGGTTCTTTAACATGCATTAGGCATTTGGGGAGCACCTCTTGTTGTTGTTGGATTGGAATACAGAACATAAGGTGATCTGTTCGTTATAATTTTAATGGCAGATATGTATCAGATTTCGTTAAATATTAAGGATAAAATCAGCAATGTCGCTTTGTTTGCTTCTTTGGAGACAAGTACTCCACATGGTTTCGAAGTAAGTGGTTCATGGTTAGATACATTGTGTGCTCACTAATTTATGCTTATGTTAAGTATTATTCAGTTTGTCAACCTTTGGAGAAACCGGAGGGTCCAAGAGGGGGCGTTGTTATGTCAGCAGGTACTGTCCAGAATCCAATCATAACGGTGATTTAACAGATCTCATAAATAATGGCTCCGTTCATTTCATCACTTGCTTCTTAATTTCTAACATTAGATCACTTAGCCAGATACTGTTAAATGGCAAATCATATTTTCTTCTGCCCTCACCTGTCGCTAATTAGTGCCAGGAAAATGGGAATATGTGATCATTATCTCTCGTGGCCTTGGCATTACCTGTCCTGCCTTGCTGTTGCCGGGGCTCCAATTTCCCAAACGCCAAAATATTCTAACATTGAAATGGGAAATAGGATCAAGATTGGACCTGTGCAGAGATCCCCCTTCTCCAATTTCCAACAAGTTCATGAATGAGATGATATGCGGATTTGTCCCCAATATGCCCCCATATTGCGTGTACAACTCCTTGTCCTCGGAGTTTCTCTCCTATTTCCTACTAATCCCTAGAAATGATTCTGCTGTTGTTTTCTCTGTGCATGCACATAGAGATATGCAATAAAGATCACTAGCTACATGTACTGCAAATGAGTATATATACTTTGATTAACCTATAAGTCTATGCTTAGCATCTCTTGGACTATGAAAGCATGCATGATTAACTTCAAGTTGGTCGTTTTGTTGTGGAATCTTGTCAAGAAAAGCGATGAAAGGTTACTCCATTGCAATTCCATGCAAATGATGGGTCCTAATTTGCAAAAGTTGAATGGTTCATGTACTAGTGTTTTTATCTGTAGTGATGCATTCATCTAGTGGAGTACTAGACTCTTGACAAAAAATGGAAGAACTTTAGTTTTTTTCGATAAAAGTGGTCTACCCCAGAGCTTCATTAAGGAAATCCAGGTATTACAGGAGTTGCAACGGTAGAACTTTAGTTGTATAGTTTTATTGCATCATGCAAAACTCAATGGAAATATTCCCGTGAAACTTTTTTAACAGACAGAAACACTGTATAAGAATTCATGATCACAAATTGGATTTATGATTTTTGGAAAGAGAAACAGTAGGAGAGAGTTGACTGTTGAGTATCTGATGGGTTGAGTTACGTTTAAACGTATGTACCATTATCATTGACAATTTCATGTCGAAACTTTGACCAAGAATCAAGATTCATTCTAGTATATTTTAGTTAGCTTAGTCGTGTATATTTGAAGAGTGGCAAAATGCACTAATCGTAACTACGTTGGAACCCACTGGTTGTGAGTAGTGCCCAAGTGTACCATATTTAAACATGACCATGAGGAGGGAGCCACGCAGCAGGTTCTTTTCCTAACTCAATCATGCAGCTCACCTGCCCAATCTTTTCATAATGCAAGTTTGGTTTTTCCATGCACATGAACGAATTGGTATCTTATGGAATTGAATATGAGATAACTCGAGATAAGGGGACACATGCTAATGCTCCTCATTATGTTATTCTTGTGGCTCTGTTCCTTTCCATGAGGCCACGTATGTTTTGCCAGGTTCATGCAGATGTAGGACTGAGAGCCTTGAGCGGCATGATGAACGTGAGAAGCATATATAGTAGTCTTCAGGATGGTATTACTTTAAGATATACGAACTTTGAAGTATTTTTATGGTGGCTTGTCTCTGGTTCTTGTATATTGACGCTATAATTTCTATTCGACGGGTCTCGTGGCAAATACACACGTCCTAAACTCTACTAATTCAGGTTTTTTCTGGCCTTGCTTGGTTTGAAACTTTGAATTGAAAATTCGTTCTAGATCCTGTTACGTGAAGTGCCATGATTTGGAAAGTTCGCAGGTAAATAGCATTCTTAACTCATTGTGTAAGATTTCACAGGTTAACTGAATACTTGATGGTTGGGAGTGTAGAACTACTAGAATTATCTTGCAGCTGTTTATGTAAGGCTGCCTAAATTTTCGTACCAAGTGCAACTAAATTTGTGATCTTTTGAACAGATCTTTGTGTGTGGTGTGGGAATGCGTAAAGGAGAGGTGCAGATTGTTAGATGTGTATTATCAGCTGTGTATTTTTTATGTTTTATAAGGGTTTTCAGCATATATATGCCATACCTATATTGTATGTATATTGGTCCATTAGCCTCATGATGAATATAAGCGCTATTCATAACATGGTATTAGAGCAAATATAGGGTTTTTATCAATCTGCCATCGCCGCTGGTTCTTCCTCTCTAGTTGCTGCTGTCGCCTGATTTTGCCTTCATTGCGCTTGTCATCATTGCCTGGTTTTTCCACCTTCATCGCTCGTCGCCTCGATCCACTCCGGATTGAGGCCGCTGGTCTTCTTCCCATGAGGTCGTTGCTAGGATCCGCTAGCGCCAAGCCCTAGACGTCGTCGCTCTCAGGAGTTCCTGTTCCCCATACTGCGTCCAATGCCCATGTCGCCACTCGGTCGCCCTGACACCATTGTCATCAAGCTCGGTCATCAGTTAGGGACGTCGTCGCCCGTCGCCGAAGGTCACCGCAAACGTCGCAACCGTCACTGTCACCGCCGACTATCGCCCTCGGGAATTCCCATTCCCGTCAACTCTGACTTGTCTGATTTATAAACTATTCTGTTTCTATAGAAAACGATAGTTTATATACAAACTGGTGAAAAACAAAAATGTCATTTCCTTCGGACACCGTTTCTGTTCCTCGCTTCTTGGTAATCTTCGATGGTCTCAATTATTGGGATTGGTTTCAACACATGCGCTTTCACATGCGTGGTCAGCACCTTTGGGAGTTTCTCATTAGCGAGCTGCCTTGTCCGCCTCATCCTGTTCCACCTATTGAGCCCATGCTCCCAAAGGATGCTTCCGAAGACATTCGTAAGGAGGCATCTGATGCTTTTAAGGATGCCATGGAGACAGATTCAGTATGCTGCCTAAAGGATATGTACTGATAAGAATGCCCGTTCATCTGCTATTCTGGTTGCTAGCATGGAGGTGCATCTCACTGGGATGTGGTTGGCTTTGCTTTAGCACAACTGATGTGGGCGTATCTGCGCAACCGCTATGAGTCATCTAGTGATTCCTTGCTATGAGTCATCTAGTGATTCCTTATATCTTGCTGTTATGCATTAAGAGTAGTTATTACAGTAGGGAGATGCCACTGTGGACGACTTGACACGTCTCCGGGCTGAGTATGAATAGACTCTTGCTCAGTTGCTGGCTCACCACCCTCGTGTGACTCTGTTGGAGGCCTTTGCAGCTATTCGTACTGAGAATATTCGCCTTCGTGGTGCGGGTCTACTATCGACACCATCGTTTTCTTCGGTTTTGGTAACTTCTTCAGCTTCTATACCCGCTACGTCTCCAAATACTCCTTCACTAGTGATAGCTGCTATTGGTAGGGGACTCCGCTGCACCTACTGTAATAAGGATGGACATGTGGAGCAGTTCTACTACAGAAAAAAGAATGTACGTCGAGGTGCCCGTCCTTCGAAAGGCACCAGAGGTTCCTCCTCTCAGAGAAGCTCTGGTGCTTCTGACACTCAGGAGATTCTCACGCTACTACGTCGCATGGCTGCTTTTGCACCGTTCGATTCTTCTGGTTCTGTTGCACAGTCTTTTAGTGAGAGATCACCTTCTACTTTTCTTTTCTCAGGTACATCACCCTGGATTCTTGACTCTATTACTTCCTTTCATATAATATATGATTCCACCAGTCTCACTTCCATTAGTCCTCTAGCTGCTCCTATCGTTGTTTAGACAACAGATGGTACCTATCTTTCTGTTGTAGGGCGAGACACTCTTTTGAATTCCTCTTTTCATGTTCCTGTTGTTTCTCATATTCCAAAACTAACTATGCAGCTCATATGTGTCGGTCTGCTCACTTATCATTGTTTACGTGTTATTATCGATTCTGATTCTTGTTGTGCTCAGGATCATTACACGGGAACTCTAGTTGGTACTAACCCTTGCCGCCATGACTCACGACATCTCTGTGAGCTTGACTAGATTAATCTTCCTTCTGTTGCTCTTGCTAGTCCTTCCTTCTCCACCACTGCCATTGCATATGCTGCATTCTTCACCGTATCTTTTGCTCAATTGCATCATCGTTTGGGACACCTTTGTTGGTCGCGTCTATCTTCATTAGTTCATTGTGGTCTTTTAGGGTATGTGTTTGGCGATGCTTCTCTAAATTGTCAGGGTTGTAAGCTTGGCAAACAACTTCAACTCCCCTATCCTTCCAGTGGGTCAGTGTCACAACGTCCTTTTGATCTTATTCATTCGGATGTATGAGGTCCAGCTCTTTTTGTTTCAAAAGGAGGTCATCGATATTATATAATTTTTATTAATGATTTTTCTCAGCACACATGGATATACTTTTTGTAATCTCAAAGTGAGCTTCTATCCATCTACAAGAAGTGGCATATAATTTATGTCATCTCGTAGTGAGATTCTATCCATCTACAAGAAGTTTTCCACCATGATCCGTACTCAGTTTGACTCTCCTATTCATGTTTTTCATACTAATTCCGTTGGGGAGTACTTTCTAGGAGTCCTTCATGGTTTTCTTGCTAAGTAAGGCACTCTCAATTTTCTTGTCCTGGTGCTCATGCTCAGAATAGTGTGGCTGAACAAAATATCGTCATCTTCTTGAGTCAACCTGTGCTCTTATGCTTGCTTCTTTTGTTCTACCACACTTTTGGGTTGAGGTTGTTTCTCTACAACCACTTTTCTGATCAATATTCAGCTTTCTTCTGCTTTTCAGGGTGGGATCCTAGTTGAGCGTCTCTATGGTAAGACTTCTAATTATTTTAGCTTTCGCCTTTTTGAGTGTATGTGCTATATTCTTCTTGCACCTCGTGAGTGCACCAAGCTGACCGCTCAGTTCATAGAGTGCGTTTTTCTGGGCTATAGTACTGAGCATAAGGGATATCGTTGTTGAAATCGGGTTGGCCAACGGATGCGGATTTCTAGGAACATCACTTTTGATGAGTCTCGTCCCTTCTACCCTCATCCTTTTCCTTCCTCCACTCTAGCATCCCTTGTCGAGCCACTTTCTTTCCTAAGTTTTCTGCCACCCCCATAGTCACCACAATTCTACTACAGTTTGTGGCCTCTCCGGTGCCTTCTTCACCATCGGTACCCCCTTTAGAGGTTCCTCGTGGCCTTATTCCTTCTTATCATCTCTACTACACTCGTTGTCTGTGAGTTGAGGATTCTTCTTATGCGCCATCTTCTTCTGATGGGTCATTTTCTTCTTCTCCTCGATATGCTCTTCGTGATCGTTAGTCTATTCGGGCTCCTGAGTGTTTTGGCTTTGCTGCCACTGCTTTTGCCGAACTGACTTCTTATCATGATGCTACTATTCATCAGGAGAGGCAGCATGCGATAGCGGAGGAGATTGCTGCCTTTGAGCGTACTGGCACGTGGCATCTTGTCCCTCTTCTTGCGCGTGTTACTCCTATCAATGCAAGTGTGTCTATAAGGTTAAGACCTACTCTGATGGTTCTATTGAGCATTACAATGCTCGTCTTGTGGCATGTGGTTTTCAGCAGGAGCATAGTCATGATTATGATGAAACTTTTGCTCCTGTAGCTCAAATGATCACTATTCGTACTCTTCTTGATGTGGCGTTTGTTCGGGCATGGTCCATCTCTCAGCTTGATGTCAAGAATACTTTTCTCAATGGTGAGTTGCATGAGGTTTATATGTAGCCACCATCGGGGTATTATGTTCTTGAGGGTATGGTTTATCGCCTTCGCCGATCTCTTTACGGCCTCAAGCAGGCTCCTCATTCCTAGTTTGATCGTTTCTCTTATGTTGTCACTGCAGCTGGTTTCTCTGCCAGTGTCCATGATCCTGCTCTTTTTATTCACACTTCGTCTCATGGTCGGACGCTCCTTCTTTTATATGTTGATGATATGACCATTACTGTGGATGATTCTCAGTATATCACTTTTGTCAAAAAGTGTCTTAGTGAGCAGTTTTTCGTGTTTGATCTGAGTACTCTTCGTTACTTTCTTGGGACTAAGGTCATTTCTATGCCTGAGGATTTCTATATGTCCCAAGAAAAGTATATTCATGATCTTCTTGATTGTGCTTTTCTTACTGATCAGTGCACAACTGAGGCTCCTATGGAGCTTAATATTCATTTTCGGCCTACTAATGATGAGCCTCTTACTAATCCAATGTTTATCTTTGGTCCACTGATGGTGAGTCTCTTTCTGATTCTATTCGCTATAGTATCTTGTTGGAAGTCTTGTTTATCTTGGTATTACTCGTCTTGATATTTCGTATCATGTGTATATCTTGAGTTAGTTTGTCTCTGCTCCTACTTAGCCTCACTATAGTCATCTTCTTCGTGTTCTAGATATCTTCGTGGAACCATTACTCATCGTCTTTTTTCCCTCGCTCCAGCTCTTTACAGCTCTAGGCATATTCTGATGCCACCTGGGCTAATGATCACTCTGATCGTCAGTCTCTCTCTACCTATTATGTTTTTTCGTGGTTCTCTCATTACTTGGCAGACTAAGAAACAAACAATAGCTTTTTGTTCGAGTGCTGAGACTAAGTTGCGAGCTGTGGCTTTGTTGATTAGAGATGTTACTTGGCTATGGTGGCTACTTGAGGATTTTGATGTTTCTGTTTTTGCACCGACTCCTCTTTTATCTGATAGTACAAGTGTTATTAGTATTGTTAAAGATTTGGTGAAGCATGAGCTTACCAAGCATATTGGTGTTGATGCTTCGTACATACAGATAGTTGTACGATCAAGTTGTTACTCTTTAGTATGTGCTTTTAGATATTCAGTTGGCATACTTCTTCATGAAGGCACAGATCAAAGCCAGCATAGCTTTTATCTCTTCAAACTTTATGTTGTTATTCCACCATAAGTTTGAGAGATGTGTTAGATGTGTATTATTAGCTGTGTATTTTTTCTGTTGTATAAGAAATTTTTTGCATATATATCATATCTATGCTTATATATATATATTGGCATATTAGTTTCTTGATAAATACAAGCGCTATTCGTAGCACGGATAACAAAGATGATATCTAGATTGGAGCTTCTCTTGCGCACTGAAGACTGACGTGATAGAGAAGGCCAGGAGGAGATGATGGGAGAGAGAAAAAACCGGTATGTTTTCAGATGCCTTTTTACCCGTGTAGGGCCTGCATGCTGTCATGTTATCACTCGCTCAGTCAGATTAAAGAGGTCTTCAGTGAAGGGAGACAAAGTGGAAGCAAGGGCTCCTGATTACCACGAGAGAGAGAGAGAGAGAGAGAGAAGAACCTAAAAGGGTTGAACATACTCAGAATGTAGTGAGGTGAGGAGTTCCCCTTCGCCATATGCGAAGAGGTCGATCTAAAACGAAATAACAGTCGTAAAGTACCACAAGAAACCCTTAGGGTCAATGGTAATTAACAGCAAAACTTTTCCCTTAGGGTATATCCTAAATCCCAACATGCAATTTATATGGTCTAACCACAAGAAACCCTTAGTTTTCTTTTATAGTTTTCGTTTGCCTATCTTACCATCCATGATCTATGCATCCCTTCTGTAACTGGCAGCTTCTTGCATGATATGGTGCAGGGGAACACCGTACCACATCTTCTCAGCTGGTCTCCACCCAGAGAGACCTGAAGAGTCGAGCGACGAACACCCTGAAAGAGGCACCCAATGTTGCTGTAGCAGTACCAAGAAGAGTCGGTCAGCTGCTCGTCCCCTACGAACCTGGCGCAGGAAAGAAACATCCGCAGATCGTTCGAGCAGCGCGGTTCTTGTCGCGATGCTGGTCAATTATCGCCGTCTCACTCTCACAAGGAGGAAGAACAGCAGCAGAGGCAGCACGCACAGCGCGAGCGAGACCAAGCGTCAGCAAGCAGATGTTGATACAGCGGCGGCAAGCAGCAGCAGATGGTCCTTTCTCTCCCCGTCCACCCCCCCTCGAATGGTTTGACAGGAACGAGCTCTGCTTGGTCCCCCCGCCCCGGCTGCCATTGTTAGGCGCGACGCATGCTGTGCTGCGCTGTGCTGTGCCGGTGTCCGCGTGTCGCTCGCCGGGGGCGGGGTCCCCGACTCCTCCGCCCTCCAGGCCCATGCGCGCAGACGAGGTCCCGAGTCTCTGCACTGGTGGTAGTGTGGACCTCGCGATCACGGCCTCTTTGGCGCCGGGACAACCAGAGGAAAACGCCATGAAGCTTCTCTGCTGGTACGGCGATCGGCAGTGCGTGCGCGGAGGCGGAATTGTCGAAATCATCTACACTTACCCTGCAACTGACTAAGGAGGTGCGTCTCTCTGGGCCTGCTCCTGATTTTATTGATACTGTAAACTTGTATGAACTAGCTAGTGTGGATCCCATTTGCAGTGGCTTGTGAACTTAACTAAGTGTAGATATGAAACATCAACATTAACCCTAGGTCTAACTAGAACACATAACAAAATTTAGCGCGGAAGACATACCCGAAGTCGGAGAGGCCATGGGGGTGGAAGTAGAGGTGGCCGGCGGGGACGACGGAGTCGTGAACGGAGACGGAGGAAAGCTTCAGCCTTCGTTCACCGTAGCGCACCATGATGGATCGGGTTTATTAGGGTTTTCTTAGGCTTAAACAACGTACGTGCCTCAAGTCCTATCGAAACCCTAGTTTTTTTATATGACGCTAGATGACCGGAACCGAAACCAAATCGGTTGGTGACGCCCCCGATCAGAGCGCATGAGTGGAGACGTGCCTCCCTGAAATCTTGGGCTCTATTAGCCGAGATCAACCGAACATAACTTTCTGGTACTTAAGTAAAGACAGACATGCATGCCATTTGCCAGATGACAAACATAAACACCCAAGAAAGTAGGAGTGCGATTGACGGTGCAATGTATAATCTGTGGGTATCCGGGTATATACATATCCATATTTCCAAACCTGAACTGTGACCATAAGTCGACTTTTTTTTTCTTCTCTCCACTGGCCGGCATGCGTGCTGATATACAGCTAGTTGGATCTTGTCAGGCTAGATGGGGTATCGTATTTGTAGTTTTTGTACTGCTCTGCCCATCTGAAACCTGCAGGCAGACCGTGTGATCCATCAGGCTAGTACCACTGACTTTCCCTTGAGTCATGTGGTGAACAAGTGACATAGATGGTAAGAGAAAAGCGTACTAATAATTCCTGCCGCTTGCAGAGTAGGGGTAGATGGGCAGGATCCGGGTAGATATTTCTGTTCTCCTATCCTAATCTATATGTTTTTCCTCGGATTCGGGCAAATCGAATATGGATATGAATTCGAGTTATTCGGGATACGTTTACTGATGTATCCGGATCAGAAATGGATAAAAATAGACGGATAGTGCTCGAATACATGTTGCGTCAAACCACCTGAGTACAATACCATAATACCAAGTTATCAACCAAACCACAGTTCTCGGTAATAACATAAGACTAACCGTGACATGAGTCCACTCGTTGGTACAAAAGTATCCACCGACAGATAAAGTGACCATACCACATAATTAAAGCCCGCTCTAAACGGCTTCTACTTCTGACCTTTTCTTGTTTCTGGCTTTTTAATATGTCAATTTTTAATTTTAGCTTTTTTTTCTTTTGCTTTTTCCCCTTTTTCTTGCCATCTTCCGTGGATATACAACGATGATTTCATTTTTTTCTATTTTTCTTTAGAAAAAACTAAGAGCCGTTATAGTTTAATTTCAGTCATAAATCAACGCCACAGTCGAAAGTTATAGGCTTCAGCCATTTAGAGCGGGCTCTAAAATTGTATCGTTGTCTGGGAATGTATTTGTTACAATGGAGAAAAGCTAGACTACTACTAATTGCTTTTGCTAACTTCTCACCTCAAACCAAATCTTCTTGCCAAAAAAAAAGGCATAGTATGCTAAAGCACTAGCTGAGATTTGAGAAGAACCGGGCAAGATGCAAACAGTGGCAAAGGTGTAGAAAACAAAAGGCATATTCTTTTCTCATCTTATCTTTCACTTTCCTTTCTTTCTATAACACTGTCAACTACAGTGGATTCGACTAGAGTACAAGGAAAACAAGAACTTGCAGCAGGGAAGGAGGAACCGGGAAGAACTTGTTGTCGTGTTTCCTGGCGGTGACTGCAGATGAGGTAGCTACGGCTGCCGGCGTCTGGAGAGGCAGGGACAGCGCGAGAGGCGACGACGGCTGTGGCTCTCGACGACGATTGCAGAGGGGGCGGCTGCAGCTCTCGGCAACTAGGGAGGCAGGGACGACGCGAAAGGTGCAGCGGCTGTGGCTCCTGGCGATCAGAGAGGGCACGGCGACAGAGACCAAAGATGCTCCACCTTCGGCTGTGTGGCTGGGACTAGGAGAAAGACTAGGTTAGAGATTAGAGTAGGCTGGGCTATTGATCTCTGAACCAAGATCACGTTGGTTGGGCTGACCGGCTAAGGAGTGGTCGTTGCCGGATATCCGGCAAAGGATTCGGTCTATTCTTTTTAGCTGTGATTTGTGGTTTTGGCTTTGGCATGTGGTTTTTGGGATGTTTGTGCGAGAGATTATATAGTAACATAAACTCACGTGTGGTTTTACCGATATAAATGAAGTCGATACAATATGTACTATAATTAACTAGTAGACCCTATCTTAAAAAGATGTTTTGTTTAAAAGCTAGTTACTGTAGAAAAGCCAAAAACAGTATTTAGAAGTCGAAAAGAAAGAGCCGAATTATCCCGATATTTGGGTTATGTCCCGGATTTGTCGGATATGTGTTGCTCCATATCCTATCCCAAATCCGGATATAACTTTCTAAATCCATCCTCGATTCAACCGAATAGTAAATTTTTTTCCGAATCCGATCCCGATCGAATCCGGTTACAGATCGGACGGGAAATATCCGTCCCGTTTTCACCCTTATGCAGAGGGCCTCCACCAATCAGGTGGCACCTGAGCCACATGCGCCAACTCAACTGCACGCCGAGTGAGCCACGGCAGGGATGACGTCACCATATTCTGGGTGGGCCTATCTCTGGGCCTTCGCTGATGCAGGTCGGCTTCTCAGGCCCGCATGCTATGGGCCCTGGTCCCCTACCCTGTTCTGTCCTTGGCCTTCGATCTCAGGCACTCACTGGCACTGCCACACTGCTATACATCGTGATCTTATCACTCATGGAGTAGAGGAACGGGAAGACAAGACATTGAGTGAGTGAGTGAAAGGTGAGATGAGCATGGGGACCAGATGACAGGTGCTTGTGCTCCAAACACACACTCTCTCTCCTCGTAACACTGTTTTTGGAATGTATGTATGCGTTCGAGGCATTTATTCCATCCCAACTGTGACTTGTGTACAGTAGACCATGGAAACCAATGATTTTGACCGATATAAATGAAGTCGGTATAGTATTACTACAATTAACTAGTAGACACTATCTTAAAAAATAACGTTTAAAGAAGGAAGATGCAGCTTTTAAGCCAAAAGAACAGAGCCTATTACATCCCAACTGTGACTTGTGTACAGTAGATCATGGAAACCAATGTGAAGAAAAATAACGCATTTATTTAGATAATGGAAAACAAACGAGAAGGAAGATGCATTTAAGGTCGGCTCTGTTTGGAACGCAGAAATTTCCGGTGGAATCATGGGCTCCAAATGGGGCCTACGTGGCTACGTGTAGATAGTGAAAAGACGTCTATCATGTAGAAGGAAAAAAAATCACAAATGAGCATATGCAGAGGGAACATGCATGCAAGTTTTTTTTTCTGAATTTGTGGTGGGTCTATCTGCTTAATAGGGCATATGCATGTTACACTGACGATTGACCGTGTTCATTCTTGTCCCTGTCAAAGCGGCTAATCTGCAAAGTATCTTTTCTTCACGGATCTCACATGCATTTGCCTTTCAGGTTACCGGAACGTTCTCATGCACATTTTGCCCTCCTGATTGGAGGGCCTCCATGACGGATTGATAGCTCTCCTTTTGTTACATGAGGTGCTTGCATGGTTTAAATCAGGAAGCGTTTTGTTTACTTTGTCATGTTCCCGAATGAAACATAGCTGATCATGTGAAACAGAAGATTTGTTTAGTCCATCGATTATAATTTGCTCTGTTCGGACATCCAAATTTTTGGGATAAGTCAGTCTTAATTATGAGAATGGAGCATCTACTATGTGTGCACTCACCATCTCCATGTGATCTACGAATATATATAAGAATGAACGCGAGAATAGAATCGATCCTATCCCCATATATGGCATGGTAACTCCATCATTGTAGTATTGTCCGAGCCAATGTGCTTGGTTCTCATCCCCTTTCCCCTTACAGATCATTGTTATTGGGTGTGGTGCAGAGGTGCTACTCCCATTCTCGATGCATGATACCTCATTGGTCACCTAATAATAGCAACAAAGTAAGCGTGAGTCCAAGGCTCGGCAAGTATATAGTAAAATAGTAAAAACACATTCTCACTAACCGTTCATTATCCATTTACTCTTTTTTATTAACCCTTTCTCGTGCATTCACACTTCCTTAGCATGAAAACAATGCAAATGTACATATCTCCATCTTAAATCATATTCTCATTAACCCATCATTATCCGTCAACTTTTTATACTCTTTAACACTTCAGTCTGCATTAACTTTATGTTATCATTAATTCAATGCAAATGCACATGTGCATCTCTACTCTTTCCTTTGCTTACCACCCTCTCATTATCTTCATCCTGTTGAGATATCTTTCCTTCATCCCGTGGAGGTGTCTATCGAAGTAGGTCTTTCATATCCACCAAGTAGATCTCTTTCATGCCATGAATATGCACTTAATGCAGTGCATGAATTTCATCATTATTTACCGCTCTCTTTCTTCATCACTTAGCCATTACCATCATTATTTAATCATCATGGAAACAGGAGTAAACATAGCAATAAAATATGGCAATTATTATATCCAGTTTAACTAGTAACACCCATCAACACAATTTATTATTTTACCATGCACTTGCACCCAATGCGACATCTTTGTTTAAATATTTATCATGTGTTATTAACTATTATTAATCAACATCTCAACATAGAACTCTCATACCACGAATCATCATCGTTATCCATCATCATGTCAACATCAATTAACCATGTCATCTACCATTGACATTACCCATCAATATGTCAACATCATCTCACTGTATCTCCTACCATGTAACATTCCAAAATTTGGCTTTCTATAACAATTAATTTCAAATTAATTATTTTAAGGCATTTGGATTTTATGTGTAATACTGAAATCCAATTCCAAATTCAAATTCCAATCGAACATATCCAAATCAAATCCTAAATTTCAATCCGAAGTTCAAATTTCAAATTCATCTCTCAATTCCATTTTCAATTTCCTAATTCGTTTTTCCTTGGGCCAAGCCCATCTTCTCCTTGGCCCATCCAGCCAGACCCCCTCTCCATCCTTTCTTCTTCCTTCCCCTGCCTCTCTCCTCTACTTGCCCGTGCACTAGCTCCTGGCCACCCGAGCGCCCACATGCCACTCTTGCTTGTGCCATCCAGCCGAGACGCACACATGTTTTAAAATGCTCACCATCAAGCCACCATCACCTCGCCATTACCGTCCTTATTCCAGCCATTTCCATCCTCTTTCATGCGCATTGAATCGCCTTCCAAAACCATCGCACATTTGGCTGTCGAGTCCACATCGGTTTATTCCCTCCGAGTCTATAAATTGGACTCTCTGCACTGCATTTCAATCCCTTCAGACACCCCTAAACCCTCTCTATCATCGCTGCCTTCATCGCCATCCTGAGTGTCATCTTTCCCGAAGCTAGTCGTCGCTCCGCCTCGCCATTCCCCCCTCTCCGGTGAATATCTCTCAGTTATTCGCATCAAATGTGTTCCCAAGCATCTTGATTCTATTTCCTAAATTAATTTCTTTATCTCACAGCCAATCATTGGGGATCCATCTTCTTCCTTGACGCTAGTCGAAACTGCCACTACCTCGATTCATAGTCTTCGGTGAGCTATTCTTCAATTCCTTGCATCCATGGCATCCTCATCATCCCCTCTACCTTTCCCTCAAATCAATTAGCCCAATGGTTGGCCGAGGAACCTCACCACCGTCGCCACCTTCTTCTCCACCATCAGTCACCGTCGCTAGCCATCTTCGGCCATCCTGCAACCACGCCAACCCCAGCAAAAGTTTCTCCTAGCCCTCGCCGTGCCCTTGCACATGCTATTTCCAACCAGCCATCACTGGAGCGCCGCCATCATCTTCCGCCCAGCGCCTCAGCCATATTGCTCATTGTCGGCCCACCATCGAGCCTTACCACCCACGACGCCGCCACCTTTGACCTCCCTGTGACTTCACGGACCCATTTTGGCGGCCACCCATGCTTCCGCACCATCACTCGCTGTCGCCACCGCCACCCTTCCTCTGTTTTAGCCATGTTCCATTCCTTTTATTTCTCTGTTTCTTTCCATGAGTCAATGGCAAGCTAGGCCCACTAGTCGGTTTTTATTTCACCCGAAGGAATATTCCTCTAGAATATTATGTTTCCTTCCCATTTTTAGCATTTTCTCTCCCGTCAAATATTTCAATCACTCGTTCTCCACCGTTCGAACTCCAATCGAGTGATTCAAATTCCTAAATTCATATAAATTTATAATATACATCCCAATACCTATTTTATAATTTTATGATTTTATTTATTTATTTATTTTGTTCTCTCTTTATGCATTTAGACACCAACATTGTTGAGTTGATCCAAAACCAGCATGAAGAAGCACCAGCTGTCGCCAACGAAGGCATGTCTTCCTTTGGAAAACTATTATGCATTGCTATTTTTATTCAATGTTAATTCAAGAATTTGAAATTAGTTAAATCCTACTTGAAATAACTTTGATTGATATTTGAAAACCATGTACCTTTGTTACACTAGTACAGATTACCATTGATACCGAGTTTATTATTGTTGGATTAGTTTAGAATAATAGAATTGCTTATGCATGCTATTTTGGTCGATATCATCCTATGGGTAGGAATAATGTTATCAAATCTTTGTACAATCCTTTTTATCAAATGTTTGGCAACAAATATTGCCATTGGTTTACAACATAAAATAAAATTTTGAAAATCTATTTTAGACTAGGGCTGATGGTAAGTTCAGGCGGGTGCAGATTGAGCATAAGACCTTGTAAGGTGATAGTTTCGCCCAAGTCTTGATTTTGGGTAAAGTCTTGATTTTGGGTATCTCCAATGTTTTCTAACTAAAGTGGTAGCTTTAATTAATAACATCATCTTTTGTTATAAGTATATGTTCTATACTTAATTACCCTCCCTGGTCAAAAGAAAGATATATTACATAATACATTAGTCAAAGTATTCTAACTTTGACCAACAACATCTTTTGAATATTTAGATTGAATGTATAAAACTGATATTAATAGATTAGATTTGAAGAAGGCAACTGACATGGTGCAAACATCTCTTAGCAACATAGCAAGCTCCTCAACCTTTCTCTCTTATCATATTTTTTCTCTGTCTACACTTGATAGAATAAGTAGTAGATGGTGAAAAAAATTTCCATAGTGTTAGAAGGTTTTACAGATATATTGCAAAAACACTTTCAAATTTGCAGTGTGCGATCCATACTATGTCCAAAACGTTGTAAAAGGATATATATGCCCCTTGCAAGATTCTTCTAAGTTGGGCGCATGACCAGTATATGGGGAAATTGAAACACTTCGGCATATTACTAGGGGTTTGAATGGCCTATGTGTGTAGCAGATTTAAAGTTTAAGGTAGCATACAACATTCAATGGTCGTGTATGTGATGCTTCAGCTTATGGCTTATTTTAGCTTTCGGCTTATTTAAGTCAGAAGCCACTTGGAATGAGTCAGCTTTTAATTTGGCTTATTTTAGCTTTTTGGGGGTTTTTGGCTCTTTTGTCTTTTTTTTCCCCTTATTCTTTTGCATTGTCCGTGACAATATAACATATTTTTTTTCCATTTTTTCTATTTTTCTTCATTTTTTTCTCAGAAAAAACTAACAGACGCTACAATGCAATTTCAACCATAAGCCAAAGGCCACAGCCAAAAGCTTAAGCCGTAAGTCAGTTGGAGCGGGTCAGAATATTTGTATATCAAGAACTTTTATGTAATGGAAAAATATCATAATTGAATTTTTGTATTTACTAGTTACGTACCCGTGTGTTGCAACGGAACTCATTGAATGTATAGAGAATCGTGCTATAGAAGAGAGTTGTTTTGATCAGTCGGAAAGTGAAGAATGGTAAGAAATTAAGAGAATAGAGCGGTTATAGGAGAATGGACGTACAACCACCAACTCCTTCTTTTATAATAGTAAAGATTAATTGGGATGTTGATTGATAATTTACATGTGGAGTTTATTTAATATATTTAATTAAAAATAATTAAAGCAAATTCATGATTTATTTTTAGTAATGTCTAATGTATAAACTAAATATTTATACAACAGTGTCCAACAATATAAAGTTTATATATCCTTCTTTACAAATTGAGTTGAGTAAATTGGTAAGAGCGATGAAGTATAAGCAGAAAGTTCCCTATGGCAATATTTAATAGTAAGCTCCGTTAATCCTGCTACTGAGCATATATCTGCAAAATTTTATAGTTATTTTGGTTAGAAGAAATTCAACGCAAATAAAGAGAAGTTTACACATAAAACATTATATGATGACAATTTACTACCTTTGAGAGCCACTTTGTCGCATGGTTCAATAGATGATTCAGATATTAAATATATTATAGTAGCAGCTATTGATACAGCATTCCTTCTGCAAATTCAATCAATATAACTTATAAATTGAAACTTTAAAACATACACTAAAAACATAGTGAATTATCTACTTTCATTACTAAGTCACATTCATAAATTTAAGATCCAAGTTCCATGTATTAAGACGTCTTTTAATGAACTTAAGTTTGAAGCAGTTAGGTCAACATCAATATAATTTGTAAAATATAATATGTATAATTATACGATATTTACATTATGTACTTAACATAAATACCTTATATCAAGTTTCTCCACTCGATTTGCTGCTTCTTCTGCTGCTTGAATTGCTTGATTTGACATGCCAAGTGTTGAGCAAAAACGTCGCTGCAAAATTATGAATAATAAGGTCCAAAAAAAATTAGAAAAACATAATGCGTATAGAACTTTCATCGTGAATATTCACAACAATCAGTATGTTAATTATGAAATAACAAAGAAAAAATAGTTACCAAAAGATCCCTAGGAAGAACACTAGTGATCTCCATGTATTCACCCTTCTTCTCCTCAATATGTTGTACTATTAAATCTTTTGCTCGAGCAATTTCTTTCATTGTAACTCCATTAGTAACAGTGCAAATCTCTATTTCAAAAAAATATCCAATATGTTTATCAATAAAACAAAGATAAACCACAAAATGTCCTCCATAAGTTTCTTACCTTTTATAGTTCGAGTCTTATTGGCTTGTCTGCATGCTATGTAAAGGCAAGCTGCATATACAGAGTGTTTTTTCCTTGCATTAAATAATTTAAGATCATTTGCTTTCATGTATATATCCGTTGCCTGAATCTTTATAGGATGAACAATGCCCAACCTTCCAAATAAATTATGATATTAGTGTACATGACTATTTGTTATACTTATTCCTTGAAATAGATTTTACTATTCTAATGCATAACAAGTGTAAGTATGAAGGATATGTGATGTATCTAGTAAAAGTTTAATGTCCACATATAAACATAATAGATGATTTAAATAAGTAGCAAAATATTTAACCAAAAAACACGAGAATGTGAAGTTACCTGTCAGCCATATCGGCTATACAATGGAATGCAATATCATGTTGACTTGAATACAAATCAACACTCATTTGTGGATTAATGTTGGTGGACTGCCGGTGATCAAATATTTTTTGTTTTGACATAACAATGGTTGAAGAATCATGCTTTGATTTGGGATTATTAATTAACTCTTCCATGCGAAAAGGATCATAGTCATCATCTTTTGATGCAAAGTGTGTAAAATTACGCCAGTCAATTTTCTCATCAGTGTAATGACTGTCCAATACAAGACCACACTCTGAGCATATTGTGTCTCCAGTTGTGTGGTCCAGTACTACCACCGTGCTAATGTTACAATCCTTACAATACGATGATTCCATTAGATCATTAATATGGACAAGCAAAATATGATGGAGTTAGATTAGCTAGGAAACCTAAATGTAATAATAGGTATATCAGAACTATATCAAATCAATATACTAAAGCATTAACCCACACTGTCCCTTGAATGGCTTGTGTGTTGTGCCATATTTATAGGGCATTTAGCCAAAATACTTTATGTCATCTGACCTGTGTGTACTGCCTCCTAGATTTTTCTAAGAGCTACTCGAAACGTTGGTTGACATATTAGAGGATATAGATATAGTTGAGTGTCTGTTTACCTCGAATTAATGTTAGTGAGATAAGACTAACAATGTAATGCCTATAAAAGTCTATAAAAATTAATGTGAAATAATAGTAAAGACCTTTACTGTCCAACCAATATTCATATACAAGTCAAAGAAAATATATAGTTCACATGGATGAAGTACTTAGGTGGTGATCGGTTTAGAAGCTTATCTACTGATGAGAGAGGCTTATTTAACATAATTAAATTAAAAATTGAAAATATAAAAATATGTTAGCCCATGCAAACGAATGACAAAAAACTCAAAAAAGTCAAAAAGTAAAAGACGAAATTATAAATAGTGCAAAATAAGTGCTTTAAGCCATAAGCCATATTGATCACCCCCTTAGAATATCTACTAAAACTATATGTTTGGTGGAAGTCATATATGAAAGTGAGAAACCTTGCGTTGAGATAAAACCCAGGTAGATCAAATATGTCCCACGAGTGAGATGATGGAAGTACTTTTTATAGTGAAAGACTGGGAACAAATTGATGTACGAGCTCAACACTGCGTGGTGAATACAGAGTTGGAACACACGTTCAACAATCACTATCTAGACGACGGCGACACCGACGCTTTTAGAGCATCCATGTATACATTGTACCTTTTCTAATTTTTTAACCGTAATGTTGAGTTATAGGCTATACTCTTTTTTCTTTGTCAGGTTTTCTTCAGTTGAGTTTTTACTTAGCAAAGTTTTTAATGATATAGCCATTTAAACATTAATAAAGCTTACTATTATATTTCTATAATTTATTTTGTATTTTTTGAATTATTACATTTAAAAAAATTGAGCCGAAATGGGCTAGCCGGATCTACTGGCTTATCAAGCTAAACGGGCGCGTGTCGACCCGGCACGGCACGAACGCCCATTGGACCTTGCCTGGGCCACCTCCTCGGCCCACAGGTTAGTACGGCACATTCCATTTAAGCTAACGGAAATAGGTTGTGCCTAACAGGCCCGTGTTGAATCGGTCCTATGCCGGGCTGTGCCATGCCACACATTTGGACAGGTCCACTTCTCCCTTTCCAGCGCTTTACATTTAATAAGTGCATTTAACGTCTCTAAATTTTGTTGAAATTCCGCTTACATTGTCAACGGAAAAATAAGATATTTAACCTGTCAAACTTAATCTAGTCAATTTACACTGTTAACACGGTTTTGGATGGTAGTTTTGATGATGTGAATCCCATATAAAGTGTTTTTGCTATATTGACAACTACATCATCAGGTTTTACTGATGAGGATCCAATTCAAAGATATTGATGTCCATACGATCAATCTCCTTTCTTACTTCTCTCTACATTTTCTTTCTTTTCTTACTTCTTTCATCCAGTTATTTGGACCATTGTTTAGCAAAAACAGACAATATGACATCTAATATGGCAAAAACTATCTCGAGTTAGATCCTGACAGCAAAACCACCTTCTAAAACTAATATAAGATGTAAATTAATTTGATTTTAAAAGTTTAGAGTTAAATATCTGATTTTAGATTTAAGCATGTTAGGTGAACTTTTTTCAAATTTCGGATACGTAAAATGGACTCACCGTCGTGGTGACGCGGCGGCTCTCTCGATCCCACCGTCGTTTTCAGGCAAAAGTCGCGGACCAAAGGAAGTGGTAGGGCCGTCGTGCCCACACGCACGATCGAACAACGGCGGCGAAACGGTGGGAGAGCTGATCGAAGTTCATCTTTTTGCCATATATATAGAGTCTACTATTTTAGTTTTTAGCTTCTGTGTACATAGGAGTTAAAAAGTCAAACATCAAACTAGGGTAATTTTTTAAAATAGATTCATTAAATAACTTTTCGGACATAAAACCACATGCACCGACCATGTCGGCATCTCTATCGTCAGATATCATGTAGAAAAATGCAAATAAAACCCATCAACCACATCCCAAAAGAGCATCCTCATAATTACATATATAATTTTGCCTCTGATTTACAATGAAATAGGTGGGTATTCTGATTTCCAAAAATCCAAATTGAAACACTAATTTCAAACCCTATAATTTAACAAAAAACCAACCAACAATCATAATATTTAAACCATAACCTATAATTTCAATCCATTTGCTTAAAGAAAACGGTAGAACCGAGAGAAATTTAGTAATACCTTATATCAATTCATGACTTAATACATACCACCAAGTGCTCGGTGAGACAATCGTGATGACGACAAGGAGACACGTAGCCAGCGGGCTACAACCTAGGCCTTCATGCTCTGGCAATCGGTGGCTACGAGCCTGCGATCAAGTAAGAGGGTAAATTTTGCTTTCATGCAAGGCGGGAAAATGGAGGGATGAAACGAGACACGAGTGACTGAAGGAATGCGATGCACATGTAGTTTGTCCTTTACCTACCATCTTTTCTTCCTAGAGTGGCTTGGCTAGTCAAGCGTCTTGAGTCATGCTTGTGTCAGCTAGGCTAAATTTGCGTATGCTAGACTGCATATCTTAGGTTTTGATTAGTGTTGTCTTGGACCCAACTGTGAAAGCTGTAGATGGAGAGTTTCAATCTTTAGACTTGCAAATGTCCTTTGATTTGAGACAGAGGTTTATACATAAATTTATATAAATTAATAATAGCGAAATGAACTTGGACCTGTCGTCCAGTGCACCCCATGGGCCTCAATAGATCCGCCACTGCTGCACTCATGTACAGCAGGACTGATCGCCTGGGACTGGGAGCGGTGGCCCAGCCCCAGGGCACTCCTGATCCGCGACCATGTCGACCCTGTGCTCGACGAAATGCCGCAACCCCAGAGACGACACAGGTTAACAGCTTGCTCATTCACAAGCATTTTTTACTCTGGCTTGCAAGGACGTGGAGGGCAGGTCGTCGTATCCTGATGGAGCGCGCGACTCGCGTTTGTGGTATGAGGTTTCAGGGATATCTGTCCGGCGGAGAGGAGACGACAAGAATGCACTGCCTGTGTTTTGCTGCCACCTTTCTGCATCTCCTGGTATACTAGTCCTGGATGTTGGCCAACATTGCCGCCGCGCCGGTTCCTCCTCCGCCCGACGTTTTTGACCATCCCATTCAAGGTATACACTAAGTTGTTTAGCAAGTTTAATTGACATGTTCTGTACTCTTGTGCATCGATGTTGGCTGCGGGTTTTCCCTGCAGCCTGCATTGAGCCTTTTCATGATGCAAATAGTATATGTCTTCCTAACTACTGTTTCCTGCATTTGGTTCAAGTGATCATTAGTTTCTGGCCCCTTCCTATGTGTCTCTACCGGCCTACACATATCTTGTAGAAACTCAGCTGTATCTAGTTCAAGAGATCACATCGCCAGAATATTTTTTGACAAGAAATAAAGTACTATATATCACTTTACATGTAGTATGCTATAGTACATAATTAATAGCTCTGTGTTCCATGATGTATTACCTAGTATTTCCGTAGAGTAGACAGTACTCCTTATTTTTTTTAGTTCTTTGTACTTGTGTTGGAGAGTTATCAATGAGATTTACTCGTCCACAATGGTGCTGGTTGCTGGATTAAATCAAACTTTTGTGGTCGAAGATTTGCCATTTCTCTCTTTACACCTGCCTTTAAAGCTCTGACCTCATAAAGGTCGTTGCTCATTTTGAGGAACGACGCCAACTTAATATTAGTGTCCCTTGGCGCAGAAATGATAAATGTAGGAAAGATTCCTTGTTAAACGGATAATAACCTTACAAATTGTTGAATTTTCAAGTGATTCTGAGATACTGATCAGAGTACCACAAGATATGCAAGAAAACGTGTTTCCTATGATACAAGATACTATATGAAATTGATACACTATAATTAGTTTTTAAAAAACTTGGTACGCTATTATTATGATTATAGTATATCAACTAATATCTTGATGTTGTGGGTTTGTCAATCCTGCATCATTACTGGACTTCATCTGGTTGTGATACGGGCTCAACTGTTCAGACTTCATTATTGGGTGGTGACTGGGAACAATTCTTGTAGTGTTGAACTGTTGATCTTTTTAAAACAACTTAAGGGCAAAACTTTTGCTTTGGTCAGTGCAGTTTCAATAATTCTGAAACATGTGAATTGCTTTGGTTAAACCTGGATCAGGTTCAATATCTTTTACAGCCACAATATCTTTTACAGCCACCAAACATATCTTAGTTGTAGCTGTTTCCATGTTTCATCATTCTGGTGAATGGCGATGATATGTAAAGGTTATTATAATTATTACAAAAAGATCAATTGCATCATAATCGTAGAAATGTGTGGTGGTCTCCTTTCCCTCAGTTAAAATTTGCAAGCATTATTGCACAATAACTACAGCTGCGAGCTGCTGTTATGAAGAAAATGTGAACTGTATGTCTATCACATCCTATTGGTATGTGATAACAACCACAAAAAGATCAAACGCCTTGATGCTTTGTTTAGGAATGCAACCCGAACCCTGCAAAGTTGGGGTCAAAAGAAGTTTGGAAACATTAAAATGCAGCTGCTTATGGCCAAAGAGCTTATCTTTCAACTCGACCGCGCTCAAGAAACGCGCCCACTCACTGTTCATGATCACTGGCTTTGAAAGAACCTTAAGCTCAAGTGCTTGGGCTTGGCCTCGCTTGAAAGAACTATGGCTGGGCAGCGATCTCACATCAATTGGCTTAAGGACGGGGACGCGAACAAATTTTTTTTCTATTTTCATGTGTCTCATCGTTAGAAGAAATCTTTCCTTGCTTCTCTACATGTCGGTGACAAGAGTCATCACAAACGAGGAGGAGAAAGCAGAGCAGTTTCATAAGTTCTTTGAGAATCTCATGGGCATTTGCATTGATCGTGATCATACTCTTGATCTTAATTTCCTTGAGTTGGCATCGACTAACCTAGCTCACCTTAATCAAGAATTCTCAGAAGAGGAGGTTTGGGGAGTTATCAAAGATCTCCCATCATCAAAATCCCTAGGCCCGGATGGTTTCATGGGACTCTTCTACAAAACCGCTTGGTTGGTGATCAAGGAAAGCATAATGGCTGTGATCCATGCCTTGTATAATGTTCAGGGCATTGTTTCCATTGGTTGAACAACGCGTTGATTACTTTTCTGCCGAAGAAAAAGGATTCTAAAGAAACTAGAGACTGTCGTCCGATCAGTCTTGTCCATACCTTTGCCAAGCTCTTCTCTAAAGTGTTGGCAAATAGATTGAAGAAAGAGCTGCCTGGGTTAGTGAGGCCAAATCAAAGCGCTTTTGTCACTAGCAGAAGCATCCATGACAACTTTCGTTTTGTCCAACTTGCTGCCAATAACCTAAAATCGAGAAAGAAACCAGCTTTGCTGTTGAAATGTGGATATCTCAAAAGCATTTGATTCAGTCTCTTGGCCGTTTTTACTGCAAGTGCTCACTCACATGAGATGGTGTGAGTGGATCTCGTTGTTACTAGCCAGCTCATCCTCCAAAAATTTGCTAAATGGTATACCGGGAAACAAAAACGCTATAGATAAGCGTCGTCGTGCTTTCTTATGGAGTCCACGGGGCCAATGTCTGGTGGCATGGGGAGCAGTCTGCAAGCCTCTCTTGGTGGTTTAGGAATCCTTGACCTCAAGATCATGGGTTATGTGTTGAGATTAAGATGGTTGTGGTGGCATAAGACCGATCCAACACGCACTGGGCAAATCTGCAAATGTCTCATGAGCCTGCTATTTGAGCAATGTTCAAAGCGGCGGCAGAAGTACAACTTGGAGATGGCAACCTAACACTATTCTGGTTATAGATAACTTGATTGAAGGGCGATCTGTTGAAAATATAGCGCCAACCCTTTGGAAGCTTATTCGACCGAGAGCTAGGAAATCCGTCACGGTGGCAGAAGCCATTGTCGAATACCTACATCTCTGGAACAGAGCTTCTATTGTGTCGCTCCAACCTGGAAACGAAGAACGAAGATAAGGTCGTTTGGAAGTTGAATCCGTCTGAGGTTTATTCTGCCAAATCATCCTATAAGGCATTCTTCCTTGGAACAATCCAGTTTGTTCTGTGGAAACATGCTTCCTAAGGAGCAACGGAAAGGGTTTGATTCAATCGTTGTCCTATTTTCCTAGATGGTATGGCGAGAACGAAATGCTAAGAGTCTTCGATAACTCCAAGTTGGACATTGAAGCTTTCTTGGCCAAGCTGCTACAAGAACTATCGAGTTAGCGGCAAACGGGCGTGGAGTCATTGCCAGTTCCTCTGAGAATTACATCTTACCATTTTTTGCCAGCAGCATGTGCTGTGTTGGCTAGGGGCAGCCTTCAGTCCGTCGTTCTTTTTTTTTTATTATTGTTGTTTTTCTCTCCTCACGTTTTAGCTTTGTGTTTTTTTCTCTTCTGAACTGGGATTACTAGTTTTCTAGTGAGCTGTGTTGTTTTCACCTCTTCTTAATACAACGGCGAGCAAATCTTTTACACATTCCCTAAAAAAATAACAATGTAGTTGACTTGCTATAGTACATACATATGTTTTTTTTTTGTAGCTAGGAAATTGGTGAGCATGGTTCAGGCAACTCTGATGAAATTGAAGCAACCAAGAGAACATTAAAGTGCTCTGCTTTGTTTCTGTAGCTGATTTTATTGCATAAGAATGCAAGCTCTGACTGTCCTGGTGTCCTTCAATTGGTTTGCAATAGTTTCGTCCCAGAAACTTAAAGCCAAACAGATGAGAGGTATCGATGGCAAAATCATTGTCATGGAATGCCATATGGCCCATATTCACATATGACTAGCAGATCTATTGTGAGTATTTGCCTTGTGTGGGTCCATTTGTGGGTCAGTCTCCGCTGTTGAGTCTTGAACTGGTCCTGACTTGAGTACAAAAGAATCTGAGATGACTCTCGCAGAGTCCGCTGGATCTAATCCAGTGAGTATGATCCATTCTATGGTAATCCAATTGTTGTTGGTGCCATTGGAAACTACCCTGAAAGGAAACCTTCACAGCCTGAATTGCATAGCACTCTAGAAGACAAACCTTAAGCACAAAAAGTGTTGCATCCTGAATCATGTAACTATGCGCGTCAATCTTTTTTCTCTTCAGTGTGAAATGTCATGATCCCAAAATGGCTAACGAGAAGACTATATGTGAGACCATGTGGAGGTCTCCCCATAGTAGTGATGAGTAATTGACTTTTGGATTAGAGTATGTGTGAAGGTTGAGTTTGGTTTATGAGGATTTTGCAAAAGATCGCTTTCTGTCTGTCGACTTTGTGGTCTTCGACTTTAACTGTATGTGCGAGTACTGGAGTATTTGCTATATATGACTTGGTGGTCAGCAGGTCTGATCGGCAAAACGACCAGGTGGTCGAAAGCATCAGTGCTGAATGACCATGTGTGATCGATAGTCATACCCTAGTAATCGATGGTCATAGCTTACTGCTTGGTCGTGATCGGTAGTCGTAAGCTGTGGTATTCGGTAGTCATAAACCGTAGTGATTTGTTGTGGTAAGTCGTAGCCTTGGTGAGCGGTGGTCGTAGCAATCGGTTGTGGTAGTCGTTGCCTGTATGATCTAGTCGTAGCGATCTGTGTGGTGATCGTAGGCTGCTGGTAGGAACTCGTGGGCTTCGAGTACCTCATCCTCTGAGCATCCGAGTACTCGTAAGTCATATCGGATCAGCCGGTGGTCAGATTGGCTATGGTCTGAGGTTGTTCTCTGGAACTTTTGGGGTTTTGGTCAGGGTTTGGCAGGGATGTTCTTGCGACTGTGCACGTTTGGTTATTGTTTGGTTCTAGGATTAGAATCTGTAATTTGGGTGCATACTTTTTGCATTGTGCATTGTATGGATAGATTATGAAAACTGATAATCTTTGTGTATTGTGCGGTGTGCTATGTAACGGTTTGCTTGTTGGTGTTGGTTGCAGAACTTTGGAGCTAGGTCATTGTGAGGCGTAGAAGGACCGGGACTAGGCACAGGGTGGTGTTGAGGTCCAGAACGGTCAGGAAAATACCAAAGATGACTGAGACTTGCGGGGTGGTTGCAATCCGACACAACGAGAAACCAGAGCGGGAGCTACCGGCGGTGGACATGACGAGCAACGGCAAGGTGAACCGGGACTAGGCTTAGGGAGGAGTCGAGGTCCTGTGCGGTCGAGGATGCTGGGTGTCGTCACACGTGAGAAGAAGCATGTTGTGCGCCAAGTGACTTGGGTCGTTTGCAAGCGAGGACGGTTCGATGGGATCCGGACACGTGAGAGGCTTGACGACAAGTCATTAGGGCCACATGAAAGATGGCGAAGCATAGCCAAGGCTTCGTGGCAAAGGAAGCGGGAAGCTTCAAGGAAGGCAGTTGAGGGGCATTTTGGTAAATTGCCCAATACCAGGAAAAGTAACGGTGTGTGAAACCACGGCGTTGGTCTAAGTGGTTTAGGTCATGTATGTGCTGAAAATGTAAAGTGGATCAAGTGTTGATTCACTAATGGTTAATAGTTGTAAGCCGCTTTGAGAAGCGTGTGTGAGTAAAACCAGTGTTAGGTGGGGTTAACAGGTTATCCCCGATTAGGCCTAATGGGAGGATCTATTAGGTCTTGGGTTCATTGGTGAGCCTATAAAAGAGGAGGAGAGGCAAGAACTTGGGTTTGAGAAGGTTGACTAAGCCTTTTGGTGATTAGCTCCTCCTCCCTCCTATGGGAGTTAGGTTGAGAGTGGGTGTGGGCTCTAGGCTTAGAGCTTTGTCTTCCCGAGGGGAGTGGCTATAAAAGCAATCGTCTCAAGTGAGCAATACATCAATCTTTGATCTACCTTTTGTATATTTTCTTTTGAGTTTGCTTTGTTCTGAGATTTTTGGTTTGGTTCTTCTTCTGTGTTCTTCGATTCTGTTCCTCTCTCTTCTTGATCTGAGAGGTTGTTCTTGCTTGATTTTGTGATAATCTAACGCACTATATTGTGTAGAATCATAGTCAAAGCCATCTTGGCTATTCTCTTCCCACAAGCACGGTCTGTTCATCTCTTTGATCTCGAGCTCTCGGTTATGTGCACGCTTGGTTAAATCGCAAAAAAGTCACAACTTGATTACTAAATTTTCAATCCAAAATTGGATTAACTTCCTAAGACCTTAAGAAATTTGCGTACAAAGTTTCACGACCATTTGATCTTTTAATCAAAAGATATGAGGATTTTAGATCTTGCGATCATGCATTGCTCTGTTCTTCGAATCATTTTCGACCGCATCTGGTTGCGACCACGATCAAGTTTCAGATCACATCACATATGATTTCGACCGCTCAACGATTTCAGATCTGGTGGTCGTGCGCCTTACCTGCTACTTCTAGTCGTTTACAACCGCACCCGTTTTTTGATTGCTCAATGATTATAGATCTAGTGGTCGTACGCCTTCTATTACTTCTAGTCGTTCATTACCACATCTGCTCTTTATTGCTCAATGATCTTAAGTCGTATGGTCATGTGCCTCCTCTGATACTTCTAGCCGTTTATGACCACATCTATTTCTGATCGCTCAATGGTCGTAGAATCGTATGGTCGTGCGCCTCCATTGCTTTTCGAGTTGCTTTCAACCACAGTCAGTTACGAGCGCTCAATGGTCTTCGACCATGCTAGCCATACGACTGCTCTGTTTTGAATTCGTTCTTTTCTATCTCAATCGTTTCTTGATCCAAGAGTTTTGATTTGATTTCTTCGATGTTCCTGCTAGCTGTGACTTACTGACTTGTGGGATCGTGCTCATATACTTTTTTCAAAAGAAAAAGACTAAATCATATAGAATAGTTAGTTAGAGCTAAAAAAATATAGAATAGTTAGTTGCAGGATCCGATGTTCCATTTCTTGTGCTATTGGCATAAGAAAAATTACAATGTCAGCAGTGGAGCGTTGCATATAAAAGCTCTGCAAAATTTGAGGTTAAACTAAGATGTTTGTTATAGTCGGGAATCTAGTTGTCCCAATTTGCTAGGAGAATATACCGAGCTGCTTCTTTATTTTTCCTTTTGTCATGCTCCCACGAACAATCGCTAACTACATCGATTGACTCTATTGCGATTAGCTGGCATAAAAAGAAGACTCCAATACAGTCAGTCAGCTTACCTGTGCACCATTTTTTTTAAAGCTGAACAGGACATCTGCCTGGATTCATTAAGGTAGAGAGATAAAATTACTGGAGTAACAAGAGTATCCCAGGGTACAGAGATACTAGAAGGTACATACTTGTCTTAAACAAACCCTACTAATTGCAGACCTAATGTTTTCTTCAGTGGCCAACCTACTCAGTTGGGTAGCAAGGCTTGCAGCTGTAGGTCGTTTGCTGCAGCTTACTCAACAGTTGGATTTAGCTTCCGTCTTTCACCAGCGATGCAAGTTGTTCCTCACTTGCAGACACCCTTGGAAAAATGATGTTAGAATGGTGATGGTTTTGAGCCCCATTCGTTCCAGTCTTCTGCCATGCTTGTGATGTCTTTCAGTCCACCATTGTAGTAACTCTGATGGCCTGAAAAGGCTACATTTATTTGAAGTAATTGATATCTACAATATGATTTAGATCAGAGATGCAGCCTTGCCTGATTTTGTCGTAGGTTGATCCATGTATGGTTTTAGCTATCACTGAATCCCACTTTACAGAGCTTGTTTCGACAATCATCGTAGAGCAAATCAAGGTGGTTTATCGTATTAAAAGTCTTCGTATATAGCCATCATCAGCTGTGATGGTAATGAGTGGCTAAACATTTTTGCTTGTTCATTTTATACTCTAAGCATTATCATCGGTCTGCAATCAACTTTGTCATGCCAGTTTGAAATTCAGAAACTAGCATGCCATCTTCTCCTAATTGAATACAGCAGGACAGGTCCTGAAGTATGGCTCACTTATCAAACACTGGAACCTATAAATGATGGCCCAGACAACATAGAATACTATATTTTAGATTAGAACTCTAATCGGCTAATCCCCATGTAATAGGCAATTAAAGTTGGCACACACTGTAACAATCCATATTAGATGCATCCAGTGATAGTATTAGATTGTTTGTGCATAGTGCATGCAAACTGCTCTACTATTAAATTAAATACAAATATCCTATGTTTCTTTCAAAAGTTCTTGTGCTTATATGTAATAAGGTCAAATCCTGTCGGCATATTTGGTTGTTAGCCCCCCATTCTGCTGCAAAATCATCTCTCCCCTGTTTTTTGTATATGCATAAGGTCGTGATTGTTCGTGTCTAAATTTTTAAACTTAGGTAAACCACCTAAACTCTTAGCCACCTAAACTCATGGCTATTAATGTTCTCTTTAACAAATAACTTCAGAGCTTGATGCCTGTCTAATTGCTTATACTGTAAGATTGAATATAGGAGTATAACATGGGTGAGACTGTTGAAGTATACTGGCTATCTTTTCTCATCAGTTTAAACTTTTGGATGAACTTGTTGATATATGAAACTCAATATGATATCAGAACCAAGAGATCTTGAATTCAAGACACCCAGTTGGCGCAATTAAAAATAATTGCAGCCTACTTCTATTCCATATCTTAGGTGTGAGAGCCTACACGTGAGGGAAGTGTTGAAGTATAAGTAAATTATCCACCTTTCATCATCAGCTTATGCTTTTGGTGAATTGGTTAATGTATAAAACTCAATATGGTATCGGAGCTTAGAGGTCTTTATTTCAATACTTGATTGACGCAATATTTTTTTAAAAATATTTACAACCTAATACATGAGGAGGAGTGTTGAAGTATATTGTCCGTCTTTTCTCATCAGCTTGGGAGTGTTGAAAATATATTGCCCACCTTTTCTCATTAGTTTAAGTTTATGGTTAAACTAGTTAATACATAAAACTCAATAGAGACATCTTGTATGTCTATGGATAAGTGCCCTAAGTTTGGGGACAATTAGTGTTGGATGGAAATATGTTTTGAATATTTTTAAGTTGGACAATATTTTAGTTTGGTTAGTTAAAAACTTTAAATCAGTACCATTTTAATGTTGTTTCTGGGTTTCTTTTTTTCAAAAAAAAATATGAAATCTAGGTTTCAAATATGTAGAATTTTTAGGAGTATGCGAGGACAAGTTAGTCAGAACAATAATTATTGCTTTTCTTGCTGTTACTGTCTCCTCCACGTTCCTGCAACACACGCCTTGCATCAACATAGGGCCTGATTGGGTGCGGCTTATGGTTTTTAACTGAATTTTTTGAATTTTGGCTGTTTACGGTATAAATTACGAAGAGATAGATACTCATTTGCGATTTTGGCTGGTACAAATGTTGGGCTTTTAACATGTAGATCGTTTAACTTGTAGACTCCGTCTTGAGAAAATACTCCGTTTGAAAGTTAGGTACTATAGCAAAACCAAAACCGCCAGCTTCGGAGGAAAAAAACACACCTCTAGACTAGATTCTCTACTCTCTAGCATATCACAGTTATTTTTCTTTGTAGATATCACAAAGCTACTCTGAGTCAACCCTACAATGCTATAAAGCTTCTTGTCAGATCGAACTGGCAATAGTAAACTCCTCTTTGACTAAACAAGTAGAGACCCGCATTTCATCAAGAAATGAAAGCACTTCACTTTTAAATAACTATCTAAAGGCGTAGTAAGAATTGAAATAAGGGTTCCAAAAGCTTGGTGGTGAGATGTCATTTCACAAGATGCACTTGTGAAATATCAAATGAAGTATTGAAGTTAATGGACTGCTGGATTCCTTTAACTTCGTTGAAGGGCAAAGGGCATTGAAGGATAGGCTGCAAAGACATATGTACGACTTCGCAGTTCCCTTAAAGATTGCTTTGAAAAAACACTATTTATTCTATCTGTGCTTTTTTACTGGACGGTTTTGATTTTTTACGGTCTCCAAGATACGATTTTGACTGTTATTTTTTTATAACTTTACACTAGGATATACTAGTAAAATTGTAATATTATGAAAATATTTTTAACGATAAATCTAATGATGTAACTTTTGTATAGCCAATCTAGATAATTTTGAATCTATTAGTGGTTAAACTTTAAAAGGTTTGATGGCACATATTCTAGAAAGTCAAGTAAAAAATAACGGAGGAAATACTTAAAGTAGCACATCTCCTATTTAAGATCTATTTATTCACATGACCAGTGACACATTGATGCACATTTACTTCGCTAGATAAAATCCTTTAAGCAGCTGTGGCCATAAATTTCACTCATAAAGGGCATTCAAGATGTTAACACTGCATACAGCTATTGCCGACAGCATGGTGTAAAAATACTCACAGATACTGTTGGCAACAGCACAGGGAATACGTATAAAAGCAATCACAAAATAAAAAAGAGATCAGTTTGGGCTCACAAATATTACTGAAAAAATGTCTTCACATCACAGGTTTTCTTGTTTTACATTTCTATTGTAAATGCAAGTTGGGATAGATTTGTCATTGCCGAGTGTTGGCCCAGACAGATCAAAACGCACACTCTCAGTGGACGCAACACACACGAACACTTTCGAGCAACTCAGACATACAGAGTTCTTATGATCAACTTAGACACATAGAGTTTTTTTCGCTCCATAATGTCGTACATCTTTTCTATTTTCTCTTCTTTATATACTACTCAACACAACAAACGGTTACAAGACCTTGATAGTGTACTAATTATACCACTAATACTTCTGTTGCATGCAGGCACTAATACTTTCGTTACATGCATGCAGTCACTAACTACACCACGACTCATTGACTCAGCCGTTACTCCGACGCCCATTGACGACTTATGACCACTACACCTGCTTGACCATGGCTGCTATGATCACGGTGTTTTCGACCATGGCTCTTCAACCACGGCTGCTACTCGACTTACGAGTACTTCGACCATGGCTTCTCGACCATGGTATCTTTGACCACGGTGTCTTCGATCATGTTCAACCACGTTGTCTTCGACCATGGCTGCTACTCAACTTACGAGTACTTTGACCACGTCTTCTAGACCACGATGTCTTTGACCACGGTAGCTACGACTACCGATCACTCAACTTACAAGCGGTTCACTATTGCTTATGACCACCGTAGCTTCGACCACTGTAGCACTCGGACACACTGGCTGCTATAGTACTCTGCCGAGTATCGATTACTATAGTAGCTCTCTGACTAATGCAGTGACGCTACAACTGCTACAATGAATCTTCGACCACGGAGTACTCGACCCATGAGTACTCTGCTCCAGAGTCTCCTTCTCTGGGATCTTTGACACGAGTACTCAACCCATGAGTACTCTACTCCAAAGTCTCCTTCTCCGGGATCTTCGACCACACAATACTCAACATACGAGCACTCTACTCCTGAGTCTCCTTCTCCGGGATCTACGACCACATAGTACTCGAAACATGAGTACTCTTCTCCGGAGTCTCCGAATGTTCTTCAACTCCGGGATCTTCGACTGCTACAATACTCGACACATGAGTACTCAACACACGATTACAATATGGTACTCGACACACGAGTACTCAACACTGACTACATAGTACTCAACACACGAGTACTCAGTACGAGTCAAGATTAGTTCCATGGTTATCAAGGCATCGCCTAGGCAATGCCAAGTCATCATAACGGCCGACGGGGGACGCCATGGACAATCGCCCAGCGCGCAATGAGTTAGGCGGTGCTGGGCGATGCTCAGGCATCCACGTCGACGCCTAGCTCTTTGTGGCGACCGCCAGGGGGTGGAGGGTAAGTACCTGACCCGAGTCACCCGAACACTCCTTAGTCCAACTATGTTCCTTGTAGGGTTTCACCTATCACGATCACGGGAGACCTCCCGTCGCTGGCGTTGATCTGCAGCCTCCTCCCGCTGCCGGCGGTGATCTGTAGCCTTTCCCACCGCCGATCTGCAACCTCCTCCCGCCGCCTCTTCACCACCGGATCTGGCATCTCCCCTCCATCGGCCTCACCTCTCCTCCACGCGACGATCTGCGGGAGAGGTGGGCGAGCCGATGAGGGGAGGCGAGCGGGAGAGGTGGGTGAACCGGTGAGGGGAGGCGGCGGGATAGGAGGGTGAACCGACGATCTGCAACCTTTCCCACCACGGACCTACAACCTCCTCTCGCCGCCGGCCTCTTCCCCACTGGATCTGGCGTCTCCCCTCCATCGGCCTCACCTCCCCTCCATGCCACGGATCTGCGCAAGAGGCGAGCAAGCTAGCGAGGGGAGGCGAGCGGGAGAGGAGGGTGATCGGCGAGGGGAGGCCAGTGGGAGAAGAGGGCAACCGGCGAGGAGAGGCCAGCGGAGGTGGTGAGGGAGGGAGGAGGCGAGGCGTCTATGCGAGAGGAGAAGAAATAGGGGCGGTGAGAAGAGAGAGAAGAGATAAGGGGGAGAGGTAAATGGGCCGTTGGGCCATGAGTTTTGTTATATTAATGCTATTTGATATTATAACTCTTGTTATTTGAATAATTTGTATTATTATATTGCATAGTTATTTAATTTTCGGTCATATAAGCTATTACTCAATTATATTACTACCATCTAACTACTATCGTCTGATTATCACCATAGTGGGCGCCTAGTCGATTAGGCGTCCAGGCGCTCCGGGCTCGCCACGATTTGCTGGAGTGCCGTGACAACCGTGATTATTTCCATCACCGAGTACTACTACTAACACGGTATCCTTGAGTAAAACATGATTTTTGAGGATATCTGAATCTCTCAAAAGTACACACTATGATCTCCAACCTAGAATCATACTGCAAAATCACAGAGAGAAAGGAAGACATGAAGAGACGTGAAAGGGCGAGGCAGAGAACGGGGGAAGAGGAAGCAGGGGCCTTGTTGTTTTGCATTAATACAAAGTAAAGAGAACCATTGACCTCTCTCCTACTTGACGCCCCTATATAAAGCCCTTGGGTCTCTTCAAATCCCTCAACCAAACACCTCAAAGCTCATCTCTTTCTCTTCTCTCATCTTCACAACCTTCAGGTAGCAACTGTGTTAGATTTGTTTGTGTTCTTGCTCATGTATTTTACTCTGCCTACGAAAAACTCAAAAGAACTTCCTCTCGATATAACAGTATTTGCCTTCTTGTTTGTGTAGTGTGAAACTGTGAACCATGAGCCGTAGAAATGACAACGGCGGCGGCGGCGGTGGCAGCACGAGGAGCGCAAGGCTGGAGCTGCAGCTGAACCTGTCGCCGCCCGTGGGGATGGATGTGGACGGCCACAACGACAGCGATTCGTCGTCGCCGAGCTCGTGCGTGTCGTCGGACGGGCGCAGCTCGAACGGCAGCAGCCCCGGCAGCAAGTCGCCGATGGTGATCGGCGCGTGCACACGGTGCCTGATGTACTGCATGGTGGCCAAGAAGGACTACCCCACCTGCATCAACTGCAAGCAGCCATGCCTCGTCGACCTCCTCCAGGACGCCGACGGCGGCGACAAGAAGCGCGGCAAGCGCAAGTGAAGGGGAAAAAAAAAGAGAGCATCACCGCGGTGTGCGTGTGCCCGTCCAGTGGATGCTCATACGGATGGTTAGCTCAGGCTGGATGCTTCGTACTGCACGGATCTTGAGGCGGGTGGGAGAGTGACTGCCGTTGGATCATCCACTGGACAGGGTTGGGTTTCTTCAGTAGTAATATCTTAGCTACACTAGCTTAATTAGCTCCCCTTATGTTGTTGGGTTATCATGGGTTGGTGTGTTTAGTAGGGGTATGTGGTTGCTAATACTGTGGCTACTTGTTGTTGTTGTTGCTATTGTTGTTGTTGTTTAAGTTGTAATCCCATGTTTCAATGAAGAAATGCAAGGGAAAACTTAACCAGGGAGATGCTGTTGTTCGCAGTACAGTTACCCTTATGATTTAGTCAAGAGCTGGTGTATCTGTTTGTGACCAGTGAACTATGTTTTCATCCTGTTTTTTGTGTCAAGAATTGAGAATGTGTTTCGACACTGGGCTTGTTCTTTTTGGCTGCGGCTTGTAGCTTTTGGCTGCGGCTTGTAGCTTTTGGTCATGACTTGTGGTTTTAAATTTGTTTGTACGAGAGATTATAGAGTAACAGAAATTCACATGCGGTTTTTACCAATATAAATAAAGTCAATAAAGTATATACTACAATTAACTAGTAGATCCTATCTTGAAAAATACTCTGTTTAAAAACTAATTCTTGTAGAAAAAAAAAGACTTTTGTGTTCGAAAAGAAAGAGTTGTTGGGAGTGTATGGTCTGAACTCTGTTCCTTCCTTTGTCCAATCTTGCTTCCATGGGCGTTTAGCTTGGAGAAATGTTGGAGAACGAGTGTTAACTGACCAAATGTGCTTGAATATGCATATGATTTGCATAGCTCTATTTATCATTGAGCGACGGCTCAGATCGGTCGAAAACCAACGGGTCAGATCAAGCGTCCCATGATGCACGGACTGTTGAAACTTGAAAGACAGCAGCAGCTCTGCCAAGCGCAGAGGCCTTGGTGGTGCCCACTGCGGAGACTGAGACACACACACACTGAAGCAAATAAACAAGGCGATCATTACTCAATTATATGTTCATGTATACTTCTTGTCAGTGGCAGGTCAGGATTTGGTTAGGCTATCTGAACTGGATCATAAAAATATTACCCAGACTAAACTAAATTTATCAGCCTGTACACTAGATTTTTTCACACCCGGACTGAAGCCTACCTTGCTGGGGTGTGGATCCGTCTATACTTCTTGTCTCTTTTGGTGAGAAATTGAACCGATTTTTAACAGGCATCTCTTGGAAAAACCTTCGAGTTCAAAACTTTTCCATTTTTCTTAAAAAGTTTTGGACGGATTTGTTGAACCGATTTTTAACAGGTACCCCTTGGAAAGGGGGTACTTGAATATTCTCCAAGGATTCTAGTTGGTGCATTTTGAACAAACTATATTAGAGTTTTAGCAACAATTTGCTTGTAAAAAGTGGGCAGTAGAATTTATATTGCAGAGTATAAAATTTATAGCTTAGCAGAAGCTGAGCTTAAGCATTCCCCAAAGGCAAAGGCCAGATAAATCTGTGCAGCTCGATCAGAAATTGCTCGCAGGAATTGAACATATGTGAGATATACTTAGTAAGTAGTACTCCATAACTATTAATGTTTGAAGTGTTGACTGTTCTTTTTGTTTTTTAGCAGTTTTTACTTTTTCTTAGTAATCATTATTTATTAGACTAATAAGTTATAATTAAAATCTATAAGTCGCAGCTCAAAAGAACACGCCGTTGAAGCAGTCAGGTGGGCATGTAGACCAGTAACAAAGCAACATGAATGCATGCAGTTGGGAGAGGAGTAATGGCATCCGTATTCGTATCCGATTCGAGAATTATCCGAAGAAAATCCGATCCGACACAATCCGTATCCGTTTTCATCCGGATCAGTCGGAAACTATCTAATCCGTTTTCACCCCTACGTTGAAGCGTCCGGGTGGGCATGTAGACCAGTAACAAAGCAACATGAATGCATGCAGTTGGGAGAGGAGTAATGGCATGCGCGGTGCAAGTGCGATGCAGCTCTCCTCGGTGCGTCACAAGGATTATATAGCGAAGAGGAGGAGAAGGTGGTAGGAGGTTAGGAGTAGTACGCCGCTACTAGATTTATTTCAGCATCTGCGATTTCTGGATGCTTACAAATGCACCATAAAGCGCACGATAATGTGCACTGGACGGGCATGTATACTTAGCTAGCAAGCTGCGTTTTAAAGCCACCTGCAGAGTTACGGCAAGCCACTCTGCTCGCCCTGATGAACAAGTGCCATTTCCCTACGTTATATATATATTTTTCATATACATACATACATACATACATACACACATGTATGTATATATATATATATATATATATATATATATATATATATATATACACACACACATATATATATACATGTGTGTATATATATAAGGTATTTGCAGTGCTAAAATGCTAAAACTCACCATAGTCGTTTGATCTGGCCATACGGCTCAGATCAAGGAGGGTAAAAACCACCTAACTCACTTAATTAATCTTTCAGAAAACACCGTGTATATTATTTTTTGACCTCTCAGCCATTCTTCTCTCTCCCTCATTCAGTCTCTCTCCCCTCCCTCCCACCTCTCGTCTCCCTCCCTGGAGCCACCCTCCCCTGGCCACCTGGCGCCGCCCTTGGCCTCCATCACCGCACCACCTTCTCGCCCCTGCACCGCTGCCACCCTCTTTAGGGTTTGGGCGATGGCACCGCCTTCCTCCCGGCCCTTGGTCGTCGCCACCTCCTTTCCCTCCTCTGTGACTGGTTTTGAGTCGAGGCGTGAGCCCTCAGCCATTCTCATGAGGAATCGGAACCACTTAGAGCAATGCAGCGCTCGCACCATTTCCATCTTAGCTGTATATATGAGTGTTTGGAAAGAAGTGAGGCATGCCCTGTTTTTGGCAAGGTAAATGTGTTCTAGCTCCTTATCCTTCTTTATCCTTATGATTTGTTAGTACCACTTCAATATGATTTTACACTTTGTTCTACTATGAGCTCAGTAGCCCGAACGACCTAATAGGCATGTTCTTTTAAATTACATGACTTATAACTTTGGCTGAAATTTTGAATTTTGGCTATTTACTGGTCTGATTACGGAGAGACAGATACTCACTTGCGATTTTAGCTGGTACAGATGTTGAGCTTTTAACGTGTAGATCGTTTAACTTGTAGACCCGTCTTGAGAAAATACTCCGTTTGAAAGTTAGGTACTGTAGCAAAAGCCAAAAGCCACCAACTTTTGACTTAAAGAACAGGCCGAATATGATGTGGCATTTGAGCTTGGTATTCCTCCTGAAAACATCATTGCAAACCAACTGCTATTTGGAACTTCTGGAGAGTACGCTGGATTTGATCCCCCACTTCACGATGTGTGGGTAAAGCACTAGCAGTCCAACACATGAGACAGGTTTGTTGTAACTGTGTAACATTTGGTATTGCACTTTTCACTTCTTGCCACACTGCTTAGTGGCTTAGTGCCTACCTTTTTTGATATTTCTGTGTGTTCAGGACCGTGGTTACAAGACGTTTGTTATGATTGGAGATGGTGCAACTGATCTTGAGGTATATAACTAGATAATGCTGAAACTTCTCTCCCAACTCCCAACAATACAGATGTGAGATCATGTGGAGGTCATTTTATAGTTGTGATGAGGTAATTGACCTTTATATTAGAATTTGTGTAGAGGTTGAGTTTGGTTTTGATTTTTATGCGAAGTTGGCTCTCTGTCTGTGAGTACTAGAGCTTACGACTTGGTGATCGGCAGGTATTCTTATGACTTGGTGGTCAGCAGGAGTTCTTACGACTTGATAGTCGGTAGGAATTCCTGCGACTTTGTGGTTGGCAGGTGCTCTTACGACTTGATGATCGTAGCTTCTGCTGGTCGATATTCGTAGCTTTTCCTGGTCGTGATCGATAGTCGTAGCGCTTTGCCTGCTTGTGGTCGATAGTCGTAAGTCGTAGCGACCAGGTTTGGTAAAGTCGTAGCCGCTGTGAGCGATAGTCATAGCGTTCTGTGCGGTAGTCGTAGCCTGTGTTCTCCATGGTCGTAGCATCTATTTCATGGTCGTAGCGATCTACTGCTGGTAGGACCTCATGGGCTACGAGTACCTCATGTCTTGTACATCAGAGTAGTTGTAAGTTGTATTAGACCAGTTGGTTTGCTGAGATTGCTTACTAGGATACATTCTGATTATGCAAATTGATTATCCTTGTGTATTGTGCGGTGCTGCGTGATGCTTTTTTTGTTGGTGTTAGTTGCAGGACTTTGGATCTAGGTCATGGTGAGGCATGGAAGAACCGGGACTAGGCACAGGAAGGTGTTGAGGTCCAGAACGGTTAAGGAGACACCGAAGATGACTAAAACTTGCAAGGTGGTTGCAAGTCGGGACGACAAGAAAGCGGGAAGCTTCAAGGAAGGCGGTAGAGGAGAATTTTGGTAAATTATCCAGTACCGGGAAAGGAGGCGGGATGTGAAACTGCGATGTAGGCCTAAGTGGTTTAGGTCTTGTATGTACTGAAAGTATGAAGTGGATCAAGTGTTGATTCACTAACGGTTTTAAATTCAAATTGCTAGGTCTCAGGTGACTTGTCGACACATAGAAATCGCCTGAGACCTACCAGTTTAAACTTATCGACTATAGTGACTTCTGTTCGGTAGTCGATTTTCGACCTCGTTGTACTTCTATCGAGTAGTCGGATTTATGACCATTGTGTCAGCGATCGACCACGTTGTCAAAACTTACGATCACGTCTGCACAGTTTCTTTGGGTAAACGGCAGCAACTAAGTTCATTTTTCTAATGCTGTGGTTAAAGATGTGAAAGTGGCCAATTGTTCCAGCCTGATTCGCTTGATTAACAAGATGTGCAACTCTTTTGTCCCCGTTTGTGTATAGAAATGGAGTGCAGCTATGGTAAGCGTAGGCGTGTGTACACCTGTTAATCTGCGCCGCAAGTTTCTGAAACAACTTAACAGGAGAGTGAACTTCTGCCAAAAAAATGCAACAGCAAAAAGAGCTAAAAGTGAAGATCTGGAAGCTTGTGTTACATTGATGCACCATTTAGGATTAGGACAAAGCTGCTGGCTCATTAGGCATTAATTATGCTGTAACAATGAATGAGGTTTCAGTCTATTTGACACATGACAGTTAATTTTTGGCAATATTTCAGTGAAGAAGAAATCTGGAAATGATGTGTATGAAACATGATAATATTAACTGATAAATGAGTATATAGTAATTTAGCTTTTAATACCATAAACGAGCGTTCTACATTTATTTACCTGTGTCTTTGCAGGCTTGGCAACCTGGCGGAGCAAATTTGTTCATCTGTTACGCTGGTGTCCAGATGAGAGAAGCAGTTGCTGCAAAAGCCGACTTCCAAGAGCTAATTGCCTAATTGCCATAGTTTGATTCCTCGCAGCAATTCTGAATCTTGCATTGTTTCAACCGAGTGACAAACAATTGTAGCTGTCGTTCGAGCTGTAGGTTTCACAGGCATGCTTGCATTTAATCACATTATAAATTGTAAGTGATTCTTATTTCCATCTTTCCTGAACCTTACCTACTCTTTTGAGGCGATCCTGATTCCTCAACGGCAAGTCTGACGGGCCATGTATTGATATTGTGAGTAGAGCATCTTGTAAGCAATTGCTTGAGACTGCCAGAATTTAACCATGTTTCTGTTTGCGGTTATCATCCAACATGTTTGCACCCAGTGGCGGAGCCAGGATTTGGTTACGCCCCGAGCTCAGCAGTAGAATGATCTAGGCTATCTAAGCTGGATCATGAAAATGTTATCCAGGCTGAACTGAATTTAACCATGTTTCTGTTTGCGATTATCATCCAACATGTTTGCACCGAATGTGGTAAGTAGTGCATGCCCTAAAACACAGTAAGAACTCAGGAGACGAAAGCCTGCAAGTAATATGTCTCGATCTCTTAAGATATACTATAGTTCAGCTATAGTGCATCAGTGATCTGTAAATTAGTCAGTCAGAATCAGGAGGCATGGATTCCTCCATCTAACCAAAATGTATACCTAACCTCTCCAACTTCAGAGCCTCATTTGTCATTGCAATTGCATCCGTTCCTTCTTCATTGCCTCGCAATTAACAGACGCTAGCAGATGCCACATCCCATTCTGGCTTTCTCCGACTTGTTGCCTGGCTTTTTAATTGGTCTTGATGCTCTCTTCAACCACAAGCTAGTAGCCACAGGTTTTGCAGACGGAAATTTGTACCTTTGTAACTAGGGATGGAAACGGATCGAATACGATCGAGTAGTCTTAAATACGAATACGAATATATATTTTTAAAATGAATATGAATACGAATTCAAATATACTCGAATATGAATACGAATCGAATGTCGTAACGGATACGAATTCGAATCAAATATATACTTAATTCGGTCGAATACAAATATCTTACTACAACTTCTGTAACAAATCTCGGTATAATAAATTCCTAACGGTTTTGTCAGTTTTTGACTGGTTACCGACGATAGGTATAGGAAACGGATCGAATAGTCTCGAATACAAATGCGAATACAAATATTCCCAAATACGGATATGAATATTCTCGAATATAAATACTAACATTTTTTAATACAAATTTTGTTTACCACATTTGTATTTTTTCGGATATAAATATCGGATAAAATAAATTAACCGTTACGTTTCCCACCCCTATTTGTACCTGCTGTATCATTTTACCGTACCCCACTACAGGATAGAGATTCGGCTACTATCTTATCCAGAATTGCAAATAATGTTCTCCAAGGGACATGTACCACCGCCCTTTCTTCCTTTTCGGTTACAAGGAAGCTGTACATTGCAAATAATGTTTGCAAGTTGTAGCATTCCTAGGTTTTTACTGGTGGAGACCTGTGTAGTTTTTCCAGCTGCTAGAAACTAGAAGATGCTTATAATAAGTACTATAAATCTATTTGAAAATTCACCAAATTTCAGAAATGTGGTATTTGACAATCAATAGAAATACTTTAGAAATTTTATGATGTTAAATTATATATATGTATGTATATGTACATATATACCATATACATACATATATATGTGTATATATCTATATATGTATATATGCAGTGGCGAAGCCAGAAATGAAATTGAGGGTGGGCTGAACTATTTATAGATCTAAACTAAGTTGACATAAAATTAGTATTTTACTCTTATAAAATTTCAAATTCATATAGAAATTATAAATTGGATGGAGACAAACAATAAAAAATAGAGAAATAGAAAGTAGATACCTCGATAATAGAAAGCGACATGAGTGCGGAGTAGCGATAAGTCACTTATGTATAAGCATATCAAAATTAGTAATATAATAGAAAATTATAAATGACAATGAAAATTTAGATCATATGAAATATACCAGAATTAAACTAATTTAAATCACGAGACAATAGAAATAAAAGGTGACATTTTTTTCACACTCTATCCAATGTTCTTATCATTTTCACGGTGGAGGGCTCGGTGGTGGCGGTGCCTTCGGGGCACGTGCAGAACCACATCATCACGGAGCGGCGGCGGAGGGAGAAGATCAACTAGAGGTTCATCGAGCTCTCCACTTGCAGGATCACATCATCACGGAGCGACGGTGGAGGGAGAAGATCAACTAGAGGTTCATCGATCTCTCCACCGTTATCCCCGGACTCAAGAAGATTCATATATATTTCACTTTCTTTCTCCTTTTTTCTTTGAGTGATTATCTCTTCTTTAATTTTATGATTTTCATTACTCTTCTTCCTCCTCCTCTTCTTCTTTAATTTTATGATTTACATATATTATTTCACTTTCTTTCTTTCTTTGATTGATTGATTAGCTCTTTTTAAATTCTATGATTTTCACTTCTTCTTCTCCTCCTCCTCTTTTTTAATTTCATGCTTGTTGTTAACCTTCTCATCAAGAAGAATTAGCTTCTCTTTGTGTTTATTAATCTCTCTTTTTATTTCTCTCTATTTTTTATATTTTTTACTATGTATAAAATTGCCACCAGGGGAGGTGAGGCTCAAGCCTCACTAAGCCCCCCTGGTGGCTACGCCCCTGTATATATGTATATATATGTACATATATGTACATATATATGTATGTATATCTACATGTATACATATATTTGTATATACATATGCATACATATGTATGTATATATGATTTATCTATATATATTTACTATTTTGTGCATTCTACACTTTCAGCGAGTCCCACGGCCAGACCGAGCCCATCCCATATTGAGCGCGCACGACCCACTCGTCACCACCCACTCACGCTAGTTTTGGACCATGAACCCACGACCTGCCTGCCCCCACACTTCCGCAATTCATCTAGGCAGTAAATTTGTATATACTTAGACGTAAATGTGGTATCATTTTTTTACTTCCGCCGTCATATGTCTAGCATGCGCACGGAAGGTTGTTGATAAACTCTAACAACACGTTAAGTAAATTCGTCACTACAATAAAAATGAATTCATCTAGCTATAAATTGGTATGCATCTGGTCATAATTGTGATTTTTTAATTTTACTGTCGCCGTCACATGGGAAACATGTGCCATGGCTATGTGAGAGTAAAATCTAACGATGCGTAAAGTAAATTCGTCAGTACAATATAATCAATATCATCTGGCCATAAAATAGAATGCATCTGGTCGTAATTGTGGTTTCCAATTTTACTACCTCCATCACACAATGGTTCTATTTTTTCATCTCACCGTAAATGCAGATGTATCTAGACGTAAATATGGTATCTATTTTTACTACCACTATCTCATAGCGGATCCATTTTTCATCTGGTCATAAATAAAAATGTATTTGAACGTAGATGTGGTATCTATTTTTACTGCAACCATCACACAACGATTCTATTTTCCATCTGGTCGTAAATTGGAATGTATCTAGATGTAAAAGTGATATCTATTGTTATTGCCGCCATCACACAACAACTCTATTTTTTTCATCTGGACGTAAATTGGGATTTATTTAGACATAAATGTGGTATCCATTTTACTGCCGCCATCACATGGCCATCATGCGCCACGGCTAGGTGTGGCAGTAAACTCCAACAACATGTCTATTAAATTGGTCAGTACAGTAAAAATGTGTTTATCTAGTTGTAACTTGATTTATATCTGATCGTAAATACGATTTTTATTTTTACTACCGTCATAACACAACGATGATGCCGACTCAGGAGACGACAGACGTGCGACGACCATAAAACTCCATAGCATACGTGACCGTGATTGATTACTGTCGATAGGTTAGGCTCCTATGCCTTCGTGGTGGATTGACTCACGCCGTTTTACCATGGATTCAAGCGGCCGCGGTGCGTCGAAGACAGCAATTAGGGGGCGGCCCAAGTCATCCGTTAAAATTGCAGGCGACTTAATTATTTTGGGTAAACGTGGCTGTACGTACGTCGTCGTCGTCGCTGTATGAATCGTCGTTGTATGAAGCAGACGTCGTCGCTGTATGAACTGTTGCATGCAAGCACGTTTCAGATCAAAATCATATACAACCATGTTTGGTCACTGAAGGAATCTCGACAACTAGATATGTAGCTAGGATGACCCTCGCTAGATGAAGCTTCGTATCATACTAAAATGTATACGTACAGCTAGTCAACTGTGATCCATGTGATCACGTGCCAACAACACGATCGTAGTACCTTGTAGGATGTTTGGGAGGCATCTTGAGGTGACGCATGTGGTGGACATATATATCATATATGTGTTGCTGCCGTTAAAAACCATATGTGAAGAGATAATATCACAGACGGTTTATAGTGAGGACCGTTTGTGAAGTATCACAGCAAGAACCGTCTGTGATATTGCCAAATATCACAGATGGTTTGTAATACAAATAGTTTGTGATACATCACAGACGGTTTGTAATAAAAACTGATAATGAAGTTATCACATACGGTTTGTATTAAAAATTGTCTGTGATGTATCATAGACAGTTTGTATTACAAAACGTCTATGATATTTAGCAATATCACAGACAGATAATTCCACTATAGTAACTGCGCGCAGACCCGTCGACCCTTTGTCTTAAATTCTAGATCTAGCTGCTGCTTTGAGCTGGAGCCAGGGGCTTTGACGGTAATTTGGTGAAAGGAGACTATTTTGGCAAGAGTGATTGTAGATCCATTCATTTCTTGACTATCAATGGTTAGTAATTTGTTTCTAATTGCATTATAATTTAGATCTATAGATTTTGGTGAAAGAAGAATTGAAGATGGTTCAAATCGAGCTAGCTTGATCTACAGAGAAGTTTATTTCCATCTAGAGAAGTTTATTAACCATAGGTAGTTTATTAATCGTAGATTTAGATCTAAAGAGAAGCTATTTATATTTAGCATGGTTTAGGGTTTAGTCAATTCATAATTCATTTCTACTTAATTTAATTAATTATTCTTGCTAAACTATTAATTATATGTGTAACGTAGGACCGAAACTAGAAGTATGCTGGGAACCGTGTGAGTAAACAGTACATCAATGGCATGTTTACTTTCACAAGAGCTACCGAGGTAGTAATAATGATATCACTGACAGAGTCAATGATATGCCGCCGGATGATGTCAATTATGGTTCTGATTTTGATAGGTTGCATGATGACAATCTGGATCAGATGCTCTGCGATGCGGAAGGGAACTATGATGAGAGAGAGTATGTTAAATTCGGGGCTTGATGGAGGACTTGGAGAAACCTTTGTTCATGTACTGCAAGTCAAAATACACGAGGTTGTCATTCGTGTTTGAACTGCTGAAATTGAAGGCAAGCAACGGTTGGTCTGACAAGAGTTTCACAACACTATTAGGTCTTTTAGCGGACATGCTTCTGAAGGGAAACGAGTTGCCCAAAACCATGTACAAAGCCAAGAAGATTATTTGTCCATTGGGAATGGAATTACAAAGAAAACATGCATGTCCAAACGACTATATCCTCTACCGTAAAGAGTATGCAAATATGCATGCATATCCGGTGTGCAACACCTCCCGATACAAGCATAAAAATCAATCAGATGATGGTGAGGAAATAGAGGTGAAGAGAGGACCTCCTACTAAGGTGGTATGGTATCTTCATGTAATTCCTCATTTGAAGCAATTTTTTGCGAACCCAAAGGAGGCAAAACTGTTGTGTTGGCACTTGGAGGAGTGTAAAAATGATGGAATGCTAAGGCACCTTGTTGATTCCACCTAGTGGAGAAATATCAATAGGAGATTTGCTGACTTCGGTGTAGAACCAAGGAATATAAGGTTCGGATTGAGTACAGAAGGAATGAATCATTTCGGTAACATGAGCAGCCAGCATAGCACTTGGCCCGTGACTCTCTGCATGTACAACATTTCTCCTTGGTTGTGTATGAAGTGAAAGTATATTTTGTTATCGATACTTATCCAAGGGCCGAAATAACATAGAAATGATATTGATGTGTACCTAGCACCTTTGGTGGAAGGCCTAAAAATACTGTGGATCGAAGAGGTACAGATATGGGATGTGTATAAACGAAAGAACTTCACTTTACACTCATTGTTGTTTTGCACCATAAATGATTATCCTGTCCTTGCTAACCTATTGGGCTAGAGTACAAAAGGGGCCAAAGCATATACTCACTGCTTAGATGATACCGAGAGTGTGTGGCTGAAGCACTCATGCAAAATGTGTACATGTGTCACCGTAGGTTCCTTCGGAGAGCTCACCCATACCGTAGGATAAAAAATAATTCGACAGAAGGAGGACAGTTTAGCTCCAAGGTATTTAAGCGGAAAAGATATCTATGATATGGTTAATGATTTAAATATTATGCTCGGAAAGGGGCGTAAATCGACAACCCGTGAGAAGAACGCCTGGAAGAAGAGATCAATATTTTGGGACTTATCTTATTGAGAGCACCTAGAAGTTCGCCCTGCATCAATGTCATACATGTAGAGATGAACGTATGTGACAGCTAGATTGGTCTCTTACTAAATATTCATGACAAAACAAAGGATAGTGTCAACGCACGACTTGACTTGGTTGATATGAACATCTGGTCTGAGTTAGTACTGACAAAGACCGATAAAGGACGAACTTACCTTCCTCCTGCTTGTTACACTCTGTCCAAGCTGAGAGAAATAAACCGTGCCAGTGCTTACATGGTGTAAAAACTTGAAGAAACTTGTTTTGATGGAAGATTTGAAGTTAGTTGGCATGAAGTCTTATGATTATCATGTGCTGATGACACATATGCTCTTACGACAAGAGTGCCTTGTGCCGTGAACCGTGGTGTCACAACAGGAGGCGGCCGGTGCTTCAATCGACTGTTTGGGGGGAGCCAGTAGGCGGATCGGTTTGGAGTGTTTTGAGGAGATGTGTGGAGAGGCATATATAAGGGTATTTGTCCGGGTAGCAGAACCGAGAGGTCGTGATGTCGCCAGTTTGAATAGAGGGGCGGCAAAATATCACAGACGGTTTTAATACAAACATCTGTGATGAGGTAATGTTACAGACGGTTCTTGTTAATAACCATCTGTGATACTTTACAGATAGTTTTCAAGACGAATCATCCGTGATATTACCTCTTCATAAACGATTTTTAGCGCTAGTAGCAACATAGACGGTCTCTAAACCAAAATCGTCTATAATTGTATTTAATACCGACGATTTTGGTTAAACGTCTGTGATAAAGCGTCTAGTATTAGCTTTTTGTAGTAGTGCCACCACCTAGACCATCGGTTGTCCATGGTATGTAGTGCATGTTCTTATCAATTTTAGATATAGAAAAGATTGATGCGGATAGGAGTTACAACTATATACTATATATTTGTGAATGATGAAAAGATTACAACTTGTGAACTTGATCATAGTTTCTCAAGAAACAATCGTCCCTCAGATCATTTGATCGAAACGTTCTAGATGTCATGCTAATCATCCAACATTTGCGAAACTGCATGTATTGCTCACTGCGGCGGGCAATATGTCGAAGCAGCGCGATGTTAATTGGGTGCTCTTCGAGGGAAGGCGAACCGGGGATAAAATTACACTGTAGAACAATTAGGTGGTGATCGGTTCAATATGGCTTAAGCTTATTTTTGCACTATTCATAATTTCATCTTTTTTATGAATTTTTGACTTTTTTTTTTGAGTTTTTTTGTCGGTTATTTTTTCTCGTATTCGTTTGCGTTGTATGTGATGGGTTAACATATTTTTATATTTTTAATTTTTAAATTTAATTATGTTAAATAAGCCTCGTCACCATGTTGTTTTTCCACCAAATTCTGATGCTTTCACCATAAGCCACAAAAAATAAGCCCAAATGATCACCATCTTATACACATGTGCATCATCTTGATTATACAAAACATGCGTGCAGCAGGCACTTCGATAGTGTACTTGCGGTCAGTTTCATGTTTAACTAACTGATCAGCCCCTCCAGAATTGACCAACAAGCTGATAATCTTCAGCAAAACGTTTTGCACACCGTGCCGTTTTATGCTCCGCTTATTTTGGCTTCAGCTTCTGGATTATGGCTTATTTTTTATTATTCATAAATTTTGTGTTTTTTTTGAACTTTTGTCTTTTTTGTAGTTTTTTGCCTGTTCTTTTTTCGTATTTGTTTGCGTTGTCCGTGATGAGCTAGCATATTTTTTCTATTTTTAAAATTTTTAATTTTAATTACGTTAAATAAGTCACCTTTAGCTACAGTAAAATTTTAACCACTACAATATAATTTCAATTATAAACCATAGCTTTTCAACCCAACCGAGCGGACCTGCACGAATACCACAAAACTTTGCCATTTCCCGTTGCTTTACGGCTCCCTCGCGTATAGATCATATATTGCCCTGTCCAGGGAGTCGGTGGTCAGCTCTGACTGACAAATTGCCAAACTCGTACATCTTCCAGACCAATTCGTTACTGCCTCTCACCAACCAAACATTTTTTTCTTCGATTTATAGCTTTTGCCTATGATTTTTAAATGCGACTTATGACAAATTAACAGAAACTCACGTATAATTTTGACTGATATAAATAAAGTAACTACACTATGTACTATATTTAACTTGTACTCTATTTTAAAAGAATATTTTATTTAAAAGTTAATTATTATAGTAAAACTGAAATACAGTTTTTAGAAGAAAAAAGAAGAGACAAATGAATTGAAGAGAGCTTTTACTTTCTCACCGTGCACAGACTAGCTTTTACTTTCTCACCGTGCACAGACTAGTACTACTCTACGTACGTACATGCAAATCGAAGTGATTACTGTATGTTCGCTTACAAAAAAAGAAATTGTACATTTGGTTGTACACAGAAGATTTAGGTTATGTTCATATTAACTACGGCAAAAAAGAAATTGTACATTTGGTTGTATACAGAAGATTTAGGTTATGTTCATATTAACTACGGCGGATAATTTTTTATTGGTTATACATCTCATGTTCTTGCTCTTTCCTCTACCTTCCTTCCCTACTCTCCTTAATTGCACACCCCTCCCTCTCGCTCTTCAGCATACTCTTTTTCTGCTTTTATCTTTTATTTTTGACTTTTATACAATAATTAGTTTTTAAATAGAATATCTTTTTAAAATAGAGTCTACTAATTAATTATAGTATATAGTATACCGACTTCATTTATATCGGTAAAAATCACACGTGAGTTTCTGTTACTTTATAATCTCTTGTACGAATAATCTAAAACCATAAGTGATAACCAAAAAAATCCATAAGACAAAGAAACAGGCCTTCGTTTCTCTCTTCATGTCCTCAACCTCTCTCTCTCTACACAGGGCACCTCCTCCTGTCCCTCGAGCTCATTCACTCCATTGTTCATCCCATCCGATTGTTGATCCAATGGGAAAGAAAGGCGCCCTCGCCTCCATCTTCTCCAGGCTCGTCGTCGTCGACTCCCCCGTTGCCGCAGCCGCCGGCTCAGCCTCCCCGCCGCCGTGGCCGTGGCCGTCCTGCCGGAACCCGCAGACCACCTCCTTCCGCGCCGACGACGAGCCCTGCTCGACGGCTGCTGGTGGCCCCGGATGCAGCGGCCCTGACGACGCGAGGCTCCGCAGGGCCGCCGGCGAAATGTACAAGACGGTCTACTCGGTCTACTTCGACTCCGCCGACGAGTCCTGCTTTGATGAGGAGGAGGAAGAAGAAGAAGTGCTGGACGAAGACAGCTTCTCCACTACGACTGCGTCCGAGGAGTGGTCGGAGGCGGTGATCCGCAGCCTCGGCCGGACGACGTACACCGACCGCTTCTTCTTCGACCCGGGGCCCCCGACCAACTCCATAATGGCGGCGGCGACGCCGGCGAGGACACCACCGGCGGTTGAGGAGAAAGCGGCTGTACTGCCCGACAACGAGAAGCTTCTGGATCCGTACTCCAGCAAGTCGCTGGTGGAGGAGACTGTGGCGGTGGCGGTGGACTCGGAGGACCCGTACGGGGACTTCCGGGCGTCCATGGAGGAGATGGTGGCCGCGCACGGGCTGCGCGGCTGGGAGGCGCTGGAGGAGCTGCTGGTGTGGTACCTCCGGGTCAACACCAAGCAAAACCACGCGCTCATCGTCGACGCCTTCGTCGACCTGTTCATCGGCCTCGCCACCACGTCGTCGTCCACCGCAGCAACCACGACAACAACGACGACGACGTTGAGTAGCAGCAGCAGCAGCAGCAGCAGCGCGAGCACTAGTAGTAGTACTAGTACGAGTACGAGCACCACCAGTGATGGTGGTGGTGTCACCAGACTCACCACTACAGCAGCTGCAGCAACGGAGCAATGCGGCGGGGAAATGAAGCTTCCGCTTCTTGCTCGTCTTTTTCGTGCGTCACGTCCGACCAGGACGATCGAGGCCGGGAAGAAGGCAAGTGATCAAACTCGTAAGTCATAAGCATAGGAGTAAAAACTTCGTCTTCCTTCTTGATCACTTGATGTTGGTTTGCATGGTTAGTGTTCGGATTAACCAACCAATTAAGCAAAATTAATGGATGGGGTTGGATGATCGATCTAAGTTCGCATGCAGTTTATTAGTCTAGTTTGGACGATGACCGTACTTTTCTTCTTCCCCTGGAATTGATTTTTTTTCAAGGTAGGAATCCAATGCAATTAATGTATGATTTGATACATTAATTGTGGGCTAGCGATGAGGTAGGGACTGCTACAGTTAGTCACTTCGACGGTACTGCTCCTTCGTCCCACCGTATATAAGTTTAACTAGAATAAAAGAGACGATAATTTGTAAGGAGTTTTTAAAAAAACTGAGGGCAAAAACGTAATTTCGGAAAAGGCAAAGGGGTTATGCGGGAAAAAACGAGGACCTGTTAAAAAAACTGGGGGCAAAAACGCATTTTCGAAAAAAGCAAAGGGTTTTTTCGAAAAAAACCGAGGCCCTTTACGTAAAAAACGGGACCCGTGTGCAATTTCCGAAAACGCGGGGGGCCATCCTGCAAAACGGAGGGGCCAAAAAAAATCCAGGGACCTTTTCGCGAGAACCAAGGACCTGTACGCAATTTCGAAAAAACACAAAAAATGCCTCAGCCGACCGTACCGTTTTTTCCTTCGCCACGCGGCGGGCGCGCGCGGGGGTGACGTGGAGGGGCTCTCCGCGCGGAGTCATGCGCGTAACAAGGGTTATACGTATCTTTATAAAATATATTATTAAAATAATATTTAATAAAATTATATTTTTTAATAGAAAGAGTCAATTTAACAGAAGTAACTATGATTCAATTTTGTTATATATTATTTAAATAATATACTTTATAGATATACTCGTCGAATTTATATTATAGGACAGAGGAAAATTTATACCAAAGTAAACTGGTCAGCGACCGCTGGTTCACGTACGTTGATCTGAAGCCAACTCGCCTACTCCACTTTACTCCAAGACCGGCCAGTAGAGGTGGGGCAGATCCTTAGACGGACTGCATTTAACACGCTACTGCATGTGCCTGTATTTATGAGCATGCATACGTACAACGCAATTAGTGCGTGATTGGAGTATATACATACATATATACATACATAGCTTGCGTGTACGTACTGTACAGTAGAAAGCCACGACTTAGACCATGTTTCAAAGTGCTGTGTCTTTTAACTGAAATGACCCGTGGTGGCTTAGTTTTTTCTAAGATAATTAATTAAAGAAAAATAAATTAAAAAGTAGGAAAATAAAAATGGCACCATATCTTTACGGATAATACAAAAGAGGAAAAATACAAAAAAAAACTATGTTAAGAAAGCAATAAGTTCTAAAGGGATTTTGATTTCTAAAAATGACCGTATCTATTTAGAACATGACCATAGGCGAGAAACCTAAACCCTAGGCTAAATGCATCTATGACGAGCCGTCGTCGTGCATGGTCGAGTGAGAACGAGAGATTCCACGAATTCAATGCGAGCAGTACGATCTTCCTGCTCACGCATGCACGCGTCCAGCGTTCGTGTACATAGCCGTGCACTGCAGCTCTTCACTTGGCTTTTTCTGCAACAAGTAGAGGCCTGGTTTTTTTTTTTTGCTAAGGTTTATAGTTTTTAGCTAAAATTTTTAAATTTTATTTATTTACGATAGAGATTGTGAAGAGAGATATTAGCTTATGATTTTAGTTGATATAGATGTTAGACTTTTAACGTATACTACAATATTAACTTGTAGATCCTGTTTTAAGAAAATACTCTATTTAAAAGTTAAGTACTGTAGCAAAAATTAAAAACCATTTTTAGAAACCATAAAGAACTGACCCAGAGCCATAACTGCAACATGTTGTACCCTATGATCGAGTAACGGGATATTGGTGGTGATCATTTGGGCTTATTTTTAGTGGCTTATGGCTAAAAAGCACCAGAATTTGGTGAAAAAACATCAGAATGACAGAGGCTTATTTAACATAATTAAATTTAAAAAATTAAAAAATATAAAAAATATGTTATCCCATTACGTATAGTACAAACAAATACGAGAAAAAAAGAACCGGCAAAAAAGCTCAAAAAAAGCTAAAAGTTCAGAAAAAGATAAAATTTATAAATAGTAAAAATAAACGAAAGTTGTGTTCGGTCAAAGCAGCGGGGCCACAAAGTACTCAACTACTAGTCAACTTATATGTACGAAGCATACGTACACACAACGGGCACAGCATTTCGTCAGTACAGCGCTACTAATGCAGATCGATGTACACCCGGCCGTGATGCAAGGAAGAAAGTACGTGCTACTTGCGAGGCTGGGACCGTAGGGTACAGTTTGGCATACGTATTCGCGTACACAGACACGCATGAATGCATGATCGATCTCATGAGCACCGGACGGCATTTCACTGAAGAGGCTCAGTAGAAACAGAGCAGAGGATTCTAGAGGCCCTGTTCTTTCGGTTTTAAAAGCTGCTTTTCAATTTTTCTATAATAACTAACTTTTAAACGAAGTATTTTTTAAAGATAGAATCTATTAGTTAATTGTACTACATACTTTACTAACTTCATTTATATTAGGTGTAATCTTCATTTATACTTTACTAACTTCATTCATTTGGGCTTTCTCTTCTCTAGAATAATTGTTAGAACAATTTGAGAAGTTAAAATCTTGCAAATGCTTTAAAAAGTTAACTGGTGGATTTTTTGAATAACAAGAACATGTAAGAACTAGATAAATGTGAGAATAAATGTGCATCATTATTTAAAAATTTGCTGAGTACTTCGTGTCTTCGTACTCACTCTTGCTACTAAATCTCTCCCTTTCAGAGACATATTCAGCCGGGGTAGACTTGGGAATTGACGAGGGTGAGATTGATAATGAAGACACCTAGGGATATGAGACTAAGGCTGACTGGGAGTACGACGACATAGAGGCCTTATACGGCAGCTGAGAGGACTAGACGACCTGTAACTCGTCATACAGAGTTGAACGGATATTATGATATGTGCATGTGTATGCTTCTATTTAGTATCACATGTGGTGATAAACAGTCAATATTGAAATATCCCAGGACATCCGTATGTACATACCTTAATCCATGCATGGCTTGTAATTATTAAATTACCTTTAGTCTCTAATTATTGTTATACTGCAACTACTCTTTTGGGCTTGTTATTCGTTAAAGCGGTGTTCCACCGAATAAGCAGGTAATAATCCATTGACTATTGTTATTACCCCTTGGTAATGACACAGGTTGCCATAGTTCGCGAGAGAGAGTACGGAGAGAAAGATACTTATGTGCGATTTTGACCGATATAGTTGAAGTCGGTACAGTGTCTGCTACAATTGACTTGTAGACCTCGCCTTGAAAAAACATTTCGTTTAAAAGCTAGTTACTGTAGCATAAATCAGAAGCCAAAAAAAACAACCATTGTTCCTTGCTCTAGTACAACCAGTGATGACATCTAAAACTCATCATGCCGATGGACAAAAGCACATTGGCCGGCGTCTCACGCTAAACAGGATGGCAGATGCATGCTTAATGCTTTCCCGGCAAAGCTAGCTCTGACTCGGGCACACCTTCTAACTCCTCAAAAGCCGAAGCACAATGCATGACATGCTGCTGCTGCTGCTGCTGCATGTATGCATCCAATTGTTTTTTTTTCAAAAGAAAAAGGGCTAGGAAACGGCAGAAAAAGAAAGGGAAGAAGAAAAACGGGCATGAACGAGAGCACAAACGGCATCACTAATTACTATTGCGGAAAGGTGATACTACTAGTTACTATAGTAAAGGATAGTAATTAAGGACATAACTTATGTAGAAGGCATGGTCCTGTTCTTTTGTGGCTGCGGTTTGTAACTGAAATTCACGTGCGGCTTTTGCCGATATAAATGAAGTCGGTACATTATGTACTACAATTAACTAGTAGACCCCATCTTGAAAACACTCCGTTTAAAAGCTAGTTCTTGTAGAAAGCGAAAAGTCAAGCCAAAAGCAACAAGAGAACATGCCCGATCAATAGATCGGGCTGTTTGATATGATCGGTTTATGGTTTTAAATGAAATTTTGTATTTTAGTTGTTTACGACGGATATTACGGAGAGAGATACTCGTTTGCGATTTTAGTTGATACAGATGTTGAGCTTTTAACGTGTACTACAATTAACTTGTAGACTTCATCTTGAGAAAATACTCCGTTTAAAAATTAGGTATTATAACAAAAAACAAAAACCATTTCTAGAAGCTGTTAAAAAATAGACCCCGGCGATTCAAGCTAATAAACGCTAGCTACACCAAGAGTTTGCCGGCCGAAACTTCTGGTCCATAACTATGCAGTTGTAGAACTAGACAACCAAGAAAAAGGGAGAGAATATGAAGATGCAATGTGACAATGTCTGTGTCTAGCTCTTTCAGAGATGAGCAAACATCTCAGCCTCAGACATGCATTATGAGAGTACAATACTATTACTCCACAAGATATAACTTTTTTTTGAAGACTCATAAGATAGGAACATCTCATTCACTGGAAAAGTGCCATTCATGTAGCATAAACACATCACAGCACTAATCGCATAAATAGTTACATAGTCATAATTAAACTAGCTAGACCTACTAGTGAACTAACCAACTTCTTCAGGGACCTTCATGCAAAACCGAAAGCCGCACAAACACACTAGAACAAACACGCTGAAACGCTAGTCAAGCCAGCAAGCAACAAAAAACACCAAGAAACCCATCAGACTGAAGATGAACTAGTACTAAACACATAATTAAGCCTGGCACTAATAATTTCTTTTAGCTTTCTCCTTCGAGACCCTATCACCACCCGGTAACCTTACCCAAGAAACAGTGCAATGCGTACACCAGGTGGCGCTGCCAGGATCTCGAGACCTACGCCCACGGAACAGAGCGTGCACGAGCTCGATCGCCGATCAGTTAATAGTGGTAGTGGTAGTGATACGCCGGCGGCGGGGGAGCGGGGTGCGCGGCGAGCTGTGCGCAGACCTCGGCGAAGGCGGTGAGGATGGCGGCGTGGTGGCGCGGCGCGTTGAGGGCCAGCAGGCGGCCGAGCATGCAGCGGAGGTCGTCCCAGTCGCAGAGCCCCATCTCCACCACCATCTGCACCATGCTCTCCCGGAAGTCGGCACGCGGGTCCGACGACTCCTTCTCCACCGCCACCCCGACGTCGTCCTCCTCTGTTGCCGCCTCCTCCATCTTCTCGTACCTCTTCTTCACCTTGCTACGCCTCTTCCTGGTCACCGGCGCAGGAGCCGGCGACGACGCCTTGGTCATCTTGTGGGGCGGTGGGTCTTGCCTGTAGACGTGGGAGGAGGAGTAGTAGTTGGAGGAGGAGGAGTAGGTGGCGGCGGAGGAGGAGGAGAAGGAGGCGGTGGAGGCGGAGGAGGGGAAGAAGGAGGAGGAGGAGTGGGAACTGCTGCTCCTCGGCTTCGGGGAGGGCCTGAGGAAGGAGGGCAGACTCGTGAGCAGCTGCCTCGGGCGGCGCGGGCGGCAGCCGCAGCCGGTGTCGACGACCGGCACGTGGCGCCACCTGCCGCCGACCGGGAAGGGCCTGGCGCTACGCCGCACCCTGGATGACATGGCAGCTAGGAGCTCGAGAGGCAGGAGGAGGAGAGGAGGGCGGCAGATGGGTTGCGTTTGTGGAGAGTGATGGGTGGACGGTGACGAGGAGAGCCAGGGTTTTATGTGCGCGATTTGACCAAGAGGTGGGGTTTAGGGGCTTAACCGGTGGGGTTGTTGGGACACGTGAGGAGGAAAGACCCCAGCTTGGTGCTTGCCTTGCTAATATCTAGGTTTGACCTTGACCGTCCTATATGGATCTGTTCTAAACCGGTGTGTCTAGATATTATTCGGATGTTTCTTTCTAACAATCATCCGATTTGAGACCGTTGAATTAGAGATCCAACAGACCCTTTTTTTTTTTTTGAGGAGAAGGAGATTTTGTTTTGGAGGGGTGGGGAGAAAATCATGGCGTTGGATCTCTAATCCAATTGTTACAAATCTAGATGATAGTCGTAAAGAAAACATCTAAGTGATGTTTATCAATACCCGTTCTAAACAGAGATGGATTCTAATATCTAGTTTGTGAAAACTAAAAGTCATCTACAACGTGTTACTTTTTAATATAGTTTTTTCTTTTTGTTCTTTTTATTTTGTATTATCTAGGAAGATATAACGGTATTTTGTTTTTAATTGAATACTAAAAACTGGTAGTCGCTATAATAATATTTTAGCAAAAAGTATAACACTTTTGAACAGACGTGTATCTATCTCCCTCCCTATCGTATCTGGTTAGTGAATTGCATCTGACTGGCATTAATTCTAGAATTAAAATCGCGTCTCATTTTTGTCCTGTAAGAGCTGGATAGCTACTCTAGCCAAAACCACTGCTTCAGAAAGGACTACGCGCGGTAGCACCAACGAAATAATGGGCCTGTTTTTTTAGCTGCGACTTATGGCTGTTCCACCGAATAAGGGTAATAATCCATTGACTATTGTTATTACCCCTTGGTAATGACACAGGTTGCCATAGTTCGCGAGAGAGAGTACGGAGAGAAAGATACTTATGTGCGATTTTGACCGATATAGTTGAAGTCGATGCGAAGGTCTCGCTACAATTGACTTGTAGACCTCGCCTTGAAAAAACATTTCGCTTAAAAGCTAGTTATCGTAGCATAAATCGAAGCCAAAAACAACCATTGTTCCTTGCTCTAGTACAACCAGTGATGACATCTAAAACTCATCATGCCGATGGACAAAAGCACATTGGCCGGCGTCTCACGCTAAACAGGATGGCAGATGCATGCTTAATGCTTTCCCGGCAAAGCTAGCTCTGACTCGGGCACACCTTCTAACTCCTCAAAAGCCGAAGCACAGTCCATGACGTGCTGCTGCTGCTGCATGCCTGCTGCATGTATGCATCCAATTGTTTTTTTTTCAAAAGAAAAAGGGCTAGGAAACGGCAGAAAAAGAAAGGGAAGAAGAAAAACGGGCATGAACGAGAGCACAAACGGCATCACTAATTACTATTGCGGAAAGGTGATACTACTAGTTACTATAGTAAAGGATAGTAATTAAGGACATAACTTATGTAGAAGGCATGGTCCTGTTCTTTTGTGGCTGCGGTTTGTAATCGAATTCACGTGCGGCTTTTGCCGATATAAATGAAGTCGGTACATTATGTACTACAATTAACTAGTAGACCCCATCTTGAAAACACTCCGTTTAAAAGCTAGTTACTGTAGAAAAGCGAAAAGCTGAAGCCAAAAGCAACAAGAGAACATGCCCTGATCAATAGATCGGGGCTGTTTGATATGACTGCGGTTTATGGTTTTTAAATGAAATTTTTGTATTTTAGTTGTTTACGACAGATATTACGGAGAGAGATACTCGTTTGCGATTTTAGTTGATACAGATGTTGAGCTTTTAACGTGTACTACAATTAACTTGTAGACTTCATCTTGAGAAAATACTCCGCTTAAAAATTAGGTATTATAACAAAAACAAAACCATTTCTAGAAGCTGTTAAAAAATAGACCCCGGCGATTCAAGCTAATAAACGCTAGCTACACCAAGAGTTTGCCGGCTGAAACTTCTGGTTCCATAACTATGCACTGGAGTACTAGACAACCAAGAAAAAGAGAGAGAATATGAGGATGCAATGTGGCAATGTCTGTGTCTAGCTCTTTCAGAGATGAGCAAACATCTCAGCCTCAGACATGCATTATGAGAGTACAATACTATTACTCCACAAGATATAACTTTTTTTTTGAAGACTCATTAAGATAGGAACATCTCATTCACTGGAAAAGTGCCATTCATGTAGCATAAACACATCACAGCACTAATCGCATAAATAGTTACATAGTCATAATTAAACTAGCTAGACCTACTAGTGAACTAACCAACTTCTTCAGGGACCTTCATGCAAAACCGAAAGCCGCACAAACACACTAGAACAAACACGCTGAAACGCTAGTCAAGCCAGCAAGCAACAAAAAACACCAAGAAACCCATCAGACTAAAGATGAACTAGTACTAAACACATAATTAAGCCTGGCACTAATAATTTCTTTTAGCTTTCTCCTTCGAGACCCTATCACTATCACCACCCGGTAACCTTACCCAAGAAACAGTGCAATGCGTACACCAGGTGGCGCTGCCAGGATCTCGAGACCTACGCCCACGGAATAGAGCGTGCACGAGCTCGATCGCCGATCAGTTAATAGTGGTAGTGGTAGTGATACGCCGGCGGCGGGGGAGCGGGGTGCGCGGCGAGCTGTGCGCAGACCTCGGCGAAGGCGGTGAGGATGGCGGCGTGGTGGCGCGGCGCGTTGAGGCCAGCAGGCGGCCGAGCATGCAGCGGAGGTCGTCCCAGTCGCAGAGCCCCATCTCCACCACCATCTGCACCATGCTCTCCCGGAAGTCGGCGCGCGGGTCCGAGGACTCCTTCTCCACCGCCACCCCGACGTTGTCCTCCTCTGTTGCCGCCTCCTCCATCTTCTCGTACCTCTTCTTCACCTTGCTACGCCTCTTCCTGGTCACCGGCGCGGGCGCCGGCGACGACGCCTTGGTCATCTTGTGGGGCGGTGGGTCTTGCCTGTAGACGTGGGAGGAGGAGTAGTAGTTGGAGGAGGAGGAGTAGGTGGCGGCGGAGGAGGAGGAGAAGGAGGCGGTGGAGGCGGAGGAGGGAAGAAGGAGGAGGAGGAGGAACTGCTGCTCCTCGGCTTCGGGAGGGCCTGAGGAAGGAGGGCAGACTCGTGAGCAGCTGCCTCGGGCGGCGCGGGCGGCAGCCGCAGCCGGTGTCGACGACCGGCACGTGGCGCCACCTGCCGCCGACCGGGAAGGGCCTGGCGCTACGCCGCACCCTGGATGACATGGCAGCTAGGAGCTCGAGAGGCAGGAGGAGGAGAGGGAGGGCGGCAGATGGGTTGCGTTTGTGGAGAGTGATGGGTGGACGGTGACGAGGAGAGCCAGGGTTTTATGTGCGCGATTTGACCAAGAGGAGTGGGGTTTAGGGGCTTAACCGGTGGGGTTAAGTTGGGACACGTGAGGAGGGAAAGACCCCAGCTTGGTGCTTGCCTTGCTAATATCTAGGTTTGACCTTGACCGTCCTATATGGATCTGTTCTAAACCGGTGTGTCTAGATATTATTCGGATGTTTTCTTTCTAACAATCATCCAGATTTGAGACCGTTGAATTAGAGATCCAACAGACCCTCTTTTTTTTTTTTTTGAGGAGAAGGAGATTTTGTTTTGGAGGGGGTGGGGAGAAAAATCATGGCCGTTGGATCTCTAATCCAATTGTTACAAATCTAGATGATAGTCAGAAAGAAAACATCTAAGTGATGTTTATCAATACCCGTTCTAAACAGAGATGGATTCTAATATCTAGTTTGTGAAAACTAAAAGTCATCTACAACGTGTTACTTTTTTAATATAGTTTTTTCTTTTTGTTCTTTTTATTTTGTATTATCTAGGAAGATATAACGGTATTTTGTTTTTAATTGAATACTAAAAAAAACTGGTAGTCGCTATAATAATATTTTAGCAAAAAAAGTATAACACTTTTGAACAGACGTGTATCTATCTCCCTCCCTATCGTATCTGGTTAGTGAATTGCATCTGACTGGCATTAATTCTAGAATTAAAAATCGCGTCTCATTTTTGTCCTGTAAGAGCTGGATAGCTACTCTAGCCAAAACCACTGCTTCAGAAAGGACTACGCGCGGTAGCACCAACGAAATAATGGGCCTGTTTTTTTAGCTGCGACTTATGGCTTTTGGTTAAAGTTTTTAAATTTTGACTGTTTACAGTACAGATTACGGAGAGACCGATACTCACTTACGATTTTGGCTGGTACAGATGTTGGGCTTTTAACGTGTACTACGTTTAACTTGTAGATCTCGTCTTAAGAAAATACTCTATTTAAAAGTTAGGTACTGTAGTAAAAATTAAAAGCCGTCCGACTTCTTATCTGCCAAATAGGCCCATTGGGATTAATCGTTTCGTACACCTATGTGCGCAGCTAGTAGACACGTAAGATAGTTAATTACCTGAGCGCGACAGTGTTTGTTTCCACCACCAATACACCGATCTAGCAAAATTGTATGTTATGTTAAGTCACGTGAATGTTTTGCATGCAATGTTAGTAAGGTTTTCTGTTTTGCATGCAATGCTAGTAAGGTTTTGATGTTATCAGTAGAAAAAAGAACTTATTTCAACTAATGGTTAGATCCAAAATAGATACCGTAGGACCGATACAGCAAAGAGGGGTGATTGGTGTCTCCCAAATTTTCTCCTAAGTTATTGCCAATCATTCACTCTAGTAACTATAGAGCTATGAATGTCAATATTAATTGGAAACCAAAACCAGAGCAAGCAACTCAAGAAAACCGAAAACCAAAGAACACAAGGCACCGATGGTCAGACCGCTACTAGGGCGGTCTGACTGGTGCTTGGCTGTCTGACCACCGGTTATATGCCGGTCTGACGGGGCTCTGGCGGTCTAACTAGAGGAGGGTGGTCTGACCACTCCCCTGTTCCAGAACAGAAAAATTCAACCTGAGTCGATGTAACTTTTGGTGTAACTCCAAAAATCTAAGTCTAAATGATATGAGATTTTACACACACACCTTATATGAGGTCTCTGGAACCTAGTATATCCAAAAATCACAACAATCCTTGTCAAAACTAAGAATTTTTTTAAGAACAAGCAAGATTACACCAAAATTGAGCAAAAACCGAAAACGAGAAATATGACTTACTCGTGGGTAGAGAATGGCAAAGATGGATCTAAATGTAATCCCACATGTTATAACAAACAAGAACTCCTAGAGACTTGAGGCAAAAACACTTGGATCAAAAAATCTCCTGAGAAGGTCAAATCCAAGAAAAACCAGACAACTTTAAGAACTTGCACGACATGATGCCTAAATAGATAGGGATTGAACTCCACGAGTTATCTCTATCACTTAAACGTCATTAGCATACAATAAGATCAAGAAGGAAAGAGAAGATCGAAACCAACAAGATCAAAAGCAAATAAATCAAAGTAGGAGGACTCTATGAAAAATGAATAAAGTTGATATATTGCTACGTGAAGATTCACTTGGAGGACAAGAGAGCACTCCACAACCCTCACACCTCTCAAACCCTAACTCTAGAGCACTTGGCTAGAATGAGGAAGGTTGGATTGTTTACTAGCAAGTCTCCATTCCAACCCGTTAAATAGATAAGACAATTAGTACATATGTAACCCTAATGGATAGTATCCATTAGCACAAATAGGAGAAATCTGTTAACCCCATACAAGACGGATTTTACTGACACACTACACTAATGCCTGCTTTTCAAAGCATATGAGGCCGAATCCGCTAAGTCCTTAGTCTTTGAACCAACTTGATATTCTCAGCTTCTCCTTGACCTAAACCGCTTCCCAAGCGCAACTTAAGTGACATGGTTTTGATCTAAACTAGTTTATAGTACTTTGGTCAACTTATCAAAATACCCTTTCTTGATCCGTTCTAAATCATTCCTTGCAATCAATCATCATGCTTGCCACGTGTAGGTGCACCACTAGCTTGTCACACGTCGACAAGTCTCTCCTATTTCGATTCTACCAGACCATATCTCACTTGGATCGACCAAGCCACATGGTGCAACCCGACGCTTGAACTTTCTTTCAACATTTTCCATATTCCTTATGACATGTTTTCTAAGCTTCTCCGTAAGCGTAACCTCGATCCTCGCCCATTGACCATGGTTTACTCTAAACCTCGTGCACATCCAACTACCAAGAAATTCTTTTGAAACACAAGTTCTTCACAACATGATCTATGTTAGTCAAAATATGCTTCATGCAACACATATACACTGACCTAGGTAAAACCAAATCAACCCATGACCAAATATCTAATTTTCACCAGGAGCAAACCAGCTTGGTCGGTTAGTCTGCTGCCTCCAACCGGTCTAACCGTTGTCTCTGGCTGGCCAAATTGGTAAGTCCAAAAGCAGAAAAAAGTAATTTTTTTTGCAAAATTCAAAACTCAATTTCTCGAATTTGGCAATAGTTTATCACAACAAAATCCTGAATCTTCTCACATGGTGTTTTCAAAAACATATAAGCGCCATTGAAAATTCACCGCAATACAAAACAGAAACAAATGATACTTATCTCAACTCAAGTAGCTAGTACTTAGAATCCGTGGTGGGAGAGTGGGGACTTCAACCCGGACAACACTAGGGGTAGGAATTAATTCCTGTTAGTGATATGCCTTAGAGGTAATCATATGGATGGTTGTATCACTTCTGTATTTATAATCTTTTAAATAAATATTATTATGTTCCTTAAATAAATTATCATTTATAATGCTTGGCAAATATATGACTTGTTGGTGAAGACCTTTATTTTTTATATGAGCTTGGAATGGATCGAATAGAAGCAACAAAAGCTGGAGCTGCATCTCAGCCTCTACACATGCGCGCTGGCCGATGGATGCTCACAGCCCCACAACCGCACTGCACTTAACACTGTATCTGCCGCCAGTACCCACGAGTGATGCAGCTCAGTGGCCACCGCTACGCTTCTCGCTTCTCTTCTCTCGCCTTCACACGCGCATGAAAAGGAGGGAGCCCAAGGGCGGCCCAGAGCCTTTTCCTTTGCGCTGCACGCCAGCTCGTGCGTGCGACGAATCATCACGAGGCGAACACGCACGTACGGAACAAATGCACGTACGCCTTTATGTACGGACATGCAGAAAAAATCAATCCATCATTCAGCGCATGTAGAAGTATGTTCCTATTCGATTCTCCTTCTGATCTCGCTTAAAAAAAGCCAAAAAATCAATATTAAATACCTGATTTTTTAAAACGCTTTTCACTTTTTTTGCTTTGGGATAAAATAGGGAATCACGGGTATATCACACATCTCACTCCTCTCGCTACTGTCACACGCATGTATTTCCCCCTCACTTTTTCCACCGCTTGCCCTCTTTTTTTAAAAGCCACTTTTGACTGCAACTTATGGCTAAGGTTGATGATTTTTTGTCCTAACATGAGCGCTTGTGCAAATAAATCAAATGCCGATAAGCTAATAAATCGCTTTGAAAAGGCTCTTCTCCACCCCGTTTATTTGTTGGAAAAAAATCATAAGCCTTAAGCTGAAAAACTTAGCCGTTAGCTAAGAGGGGTGGATATCGAGCCAGATACTCGTCTTATGGAGCTTTTTTTTTAAATTAACAAAGTTTGATTTTGTACTATTTTATTGATAGTTTGAAATTATTTTTAGAATCGAGCTAACAAGCCGATCCTAAGAAAAAATTTAATTTAATCTAAAATCAACTCTTTTAATGTTTAATCAATTAACGAATGCAATTAAAATAATTTTGAACCGAGCTAGCAGCCTCACCAACATGTTTTTTTCACCCCTAGCTACGACTTCTGCACTGCAATTGTGGCAATCAAAATATGCTACTGTTGCGAAATGCTAAAGGATTTAGGGCTTTAATTTTTGGCCTTAGCTAGCTGGTGTTTTTGCAGCCGTCATGCGTCCTCATCCATCAGTAGGGGTGCAAATAAAGCAGATAATTTTCGTCCATCCGACCGACGAAAACTTGCGGAATTAATACGGAAGGGGTAGATGCGTATCCGGCACTATCCGTGTCCGACTCCGAGGGAAAAATATGGAATAGGATACGGGATAAGTGATATCCGTCCGTATATATCCGTATGTCAAGTGATATTAAGAAGTTTGTTGTGACTTCATCTAGGAACAAGATAACATATAGACAAATTATCACATCTAAACAGGCGGGAGGACTGAGTGTTCTTCTTTCAACATCTCAGTAATTAGTCTCTCGCATGTTCGCTATGATTGTACCATACTAATAGAGAAATAGATATCCGATATTATCTATGTCTGACTCTGATTCCAAAATAATATAGAATAGAATGTAAGATTAACGACATCCGTTCGTATCCGCTTTGATTGTACCCTTATCCATCAGTAAACCGGGCACCAGGGTTTGTAGCTAGGTCTGCGCACAAAAGTCACGGATGGTCGGTGCCCTGCAGCATTAGGATGGGCCCGGGCCCGGGCCCATTCATGACCGATCGAGTCTAACACACAGTCAAGCCTGTGCCTAATTACGATTCGGTCAGTACAACTTATATAATAAGTCGGATGTAATCATTAGCAACAGGTTAAACAGCTTTCACTACACCCGAGTCTAGCTGCGTGTCTGCAGCCTTTGTGTTCAGGAATGGAGCATGCTGAGTCTGCAGGCAGCAATCCTTCAGAGCATTTTTTTTCTTCACTGGCAGCGGCCACAATGCTTCAGTTCAGTTCAGGGATTTTAATCCGTGACATGTTTTTAGTCATCTGAGTATGTTTGCAATGACTTGAAATACCATGGGAGGAAATATAAATACCTGTTCATGGGCAGATCGATCTCCTGCCTGCCTAATCCTAGAGCGAGAAGGAATGCCATTGGAGGAAAATATCGTCTTTTTTTCTGTCAAAAGTATGTATGCTCTACGAAAATATTGTCTTGGTCCTGCAAAGTGCAAACCTGCAAGTGGTACACTGGTCCCTGTGAATGTAAGCAAGCTTCCTACGGATCATACGTACTTTCCAGGGCCACGCAGGTGGCAGGCATGCTTCTTGAATCTCGTATGCTAATCATGGTTTTATGCCGGGACATGTGCATGCAGCGATCATAGGTGTTCATGGAGCAAGCTAGTATATATACAACTATGTATACACATATATACTCATTGCTGGTTGGCTAATCGCTGCTACGACAAAGCATATATGCATGCACATATCTGCACCCAGAGTGGAGATCAAGTTTAAGTTTGCATATATGCATGAAGGGAAGCATGCCCCTCGTTACCTGAATACCTGATCATCATGGTGTTTTTGTTCGTCAGAAAACAGTGATCATCACTCCAGGAGTCAAAGACTGCAGCTTTTCAGAATCCCTGGGGCATGATGCATGTCGTATTATACTCCGTAGTAGTTAAACAATCCCTGGGGCCGACGGCCTCTCGCATGTTTTTGCTGCTCAAGCACTGACCTGGTCACCTGGGTGGTAGATCGAACTGTTGATCGGCAACTAGCTGATCCAAGAAAAATACTGACCTAGGTGGCAGTTTTAGATAGTGAGCAAATGAGTTTGATGCTAGGTGATCCGAAGAAAACCAGTTAGTGGACAGATTCATTTCATGTCTGTGTTCTGAACTCGACTTTTGTGCCTGTGTTTGTTCACGATTTAGTTGTGCTTACTGTTCAGATGGTAGCATTCAGTGAAAATCTGTGAGACCGTCATTGAAAATTTGTGACTTCGTCATGTTTGGCTCTGCATAATGGAGAACTGCACACTCGCACTGTAAACTCGGCCAAGTTTTGCAAGGCGCTTCCTTTTTTTCATCATTTAATGGGAGTGAAATGTCCTACTGCTCACCTGTTCTCCTTTTCACCGGGTCAAATTTCTTGCAGTACTGGATATGTACAATTTGACAGCAGCCGCTGCCTGGCATCTGAACTTGAAATGATGAGGGTTTTTTCTGGCCATGACTCAGGTGAGTCTAAAGTGTTGTTGTAGCTGAAAAGGAGGGCATGATATCTACGGGAGAGGGGTGAAAAGGAGATATCATCAGAGTATTGCAGTTTGGGTTGTAAAATTTGTCCAAAGATTCTGCTCCTCTTCGGCCTGGGGCGCCCAATTATGAATCTGGCAGGACGGTGGTGCAACCTTTGCGCAGCATCGGTGGTACTGGCATTGATTTACCTCTTGCCGATTCAATGCTAACAAGTGAGTGCACTTCATCACCTCAACTACCCCATATATCTGCTGCAATTTGATGCATCAAGCTGTAACACACACAACTTGACACTTCCCTGTTCTTCCTAAGAAAAAGAAGAAAGACTTCTCTGTGGTTCTAGTTGTAGTTCTTGTCTTTGTTCAGTTTCGTGCTTCATTTTGATGATTAGTCGGATTGGCCATACTGAAACTACCCCATATCTGCAGCAATTTGATGCATCAAGCTGTAGCACACACAATTTGACACTTCTCTGTTCTTCCTAAGAAAAAGAAGAAAGACTTCTCTGTGGTTCTAGTTGTAGTTCTTGTCTTTGTTCAGTTTCGTGCTTCATTTTGATGATTAGTCGGATTGGCCATACTGAAAACCGGGATACCTAACTCTGGAATGCATTTCTTCTCTTCAGAATTCCCGGTTAAGTAATTCCTAACTCTGCACCAGCATTTTTATGATCTTGGTCAGGATTTTCGTCGTCAGATCGCTCGACTGCTGAACATGAATGGCCATTTATAAGCTCGTACTGTTCGCATTGAAAAAAGAGAAGGAATTACTTACTGTGTGTCACGGCCGAGTCATGACCTACGCTTGCGTAAACTGGTACTCCTAAATGCTTATGGCCGTGTTCTTTTTGACAATTTTGTGGTTTTTAGTTATGATTTCTGTAGAAACCAAAACAAACGGAAAAGACTTCTCGAAACTGCTTTCCTAAATGGCTTCTCGAGTTTAAAATTATGTTCGTTGTCTGTGTCGGCGCCTCCGTCATCCATCGTCGTCTCGAAAAATACAACAAAAAACTATTAATTATAACCAAAACCGATGAGCTGCAGTCCAAGAGTACAGGGCTATAGCAACAGTGATGGCAACGCTTGGCAGTTTGAATTTTAATACCAGGAGTAACAATAGCATTCATGGCATTGCCATGATGGGTGAATGTGACTAGTCACACAAATTTATGAGTTTGGCTTTGGCTACTTGAATTGGATGCATGCGCGAAGCTGTCAGTGACTCAGATCACCTGGATCATCCTTGGGCCGTAGCGACCGATGCATCAGTAAGGCATCAATGTTTCTGACTCATCCCTCGCTCGGTTGGACTGAAAAATTGTGGCTTATAATTAAAATTATACTGTAGTAGCTGAAATTTCACTGTAGCTGAAGATGACTTATTTAGTGTAATTAAATTTAAAAAATATGCTAGCTCATCACAGACAACATAAACGAATACGAGAAAAAAGAACCCGTAAAAAAGCTTAAAAAAACCAAAAGTTCGGAAAAGATAAAATTTATAAATAGTGAAAAATAAGCCAGAAGTCGGAAGTTGAAACCGAAACGAGCGGACAAGTTTAGAGTTCAATGGTGAAATTGAACACTTGAATATTGAAAGTTGAAAAAAACACTGGAATATCTGTCCCTGATCTCATTTGTAGATGCAGTGATGTACGGCAGTGCTGATCGAGATAAGCCCATGGGCTGCCCAGCTTGACCCAGCCCAGAGGAAAGCTCCGCATGGGTCGTGGGCCTGGTCTCGGTCTGTCCCCGCACACAAATTACTGTCACTTTTGATGCCGTTTCGGCTAAACTGCAGGTTCATAGCCTCGCAGGAGATGCCTTTGGAGATCCTCTAAAAAAAGGAGATTCTTTGCAGAAATCTAAGCTTCGAGAAGAAGGATTAAATCCTAGTTCTTCTCAGCTTATTGATTTATAGATTCTCCTAGATAAATAAACGAATGGCCTTTTATCGTCTTTTCAAAACGTCTTATCGAGATAGTTTTTCAAAAACGGTTTATTGACTTATCGGTATTCGGTACGTTCACAGAAGCACTCGAGCTAGGATAAAAAATCATCAACCGTATCCATTCGACACGTTCGCAGAAGCGCTCACATTAAGATAAAAAACCATCAGACATAGTCATAAACTATCAGCTGCAACCCAAAAGAACCCACCTTAAGATGGCATCATGTCCATGTCAAACCAAATCACCAGAAGGAAATGCAGTAGCTGAGCCTGAGATGGGTGACCTTACCCCAACCCAACAAACCCAAAAGGCTTAAACCACTTTTACAAGCTTTCATAGTTGTTAGCTAGCTAACCAACCATGCGGATAAACTATAATGAAGTCTCTGAACCTTGTGCCTCCAGGAACTACTTTTCGATCGGTTGCTATCTTATACTGATTCGTTTGTAATTAAGGGCGGTATGTGGTTGCCCCAACCGATTCATCACCGACGTTCAGAGGAAATGAACAAAATGTTAGTGGAATAAATTAAACGTGCACGTGAAGCTTGCATAATTTGAGGACTATTAGTGGCAACAGTCACAACCAATTAGTGGAAGAAATTAAGACAACTAGTTAGGCACCGCTTCAAACGGCTTCAACTTCTCCCGCTTTTTTTTTTGCTTTCAGTTTATTTAAGTTAGAAACCACTTAGAACACATCGGCTTCTAATTTTGGTTTATTTTATTTTTTCTTTCTTTTCTTTTTATACTTTATTCTTTTGCATTGTCTATGATGATATAGTGATTTTTTTATTTTTAAAGTCCTATGATTCAGAAGAAGCTAACAGTCATTATAGTGTAATTTTAGTCAAAACCAACCGTCAAAACTATAAATCAGAAATTAATCTCTTTAGAGGAGGCCTTCCTCAAACAAAATTAAAAAGTGTTCAAGCCGAACCACTTACTCCGGTGGGCCTCGGGCTTAGGGTGGGCGCCAGGACGCTATGCGTCCACGATAAGTCCATACGTTGACCGACTTGACAACGCGTGCATCAGTAACTCATACCAAAACACAACAAGCCCATGTAGATGAGTAAGCAGCCTAGCCGGCAACTTTTCTACAAGCGCGTACCGACCAAGTAAGAGTTGCGAACGAGAGAGAGAGAGAAATGCACAGGAGAAATAGCGCAAAGGATCACCAGAGCGTTTGACCAAGGACGTGAGGCCGAGTCGAAGCTAGGACTGGCTATCGAGCCGAGGCGAGCTTTATCGAGCTTTGTTCGAAATTAACGTATTTTGATTTGGTATAATATTATCTATAATTTAAAAGTAGATTTCTCGTCGAGCTAAGATCCCGCTCGCTTCGGCTTCAGCTTCTTACGTATTTTTCACTATTTATAAATTTTGTTTTTTCTAAATTTTTGGGGTTTTTTGAGTTTTTGGTCGGTTCTTTTTTTTCGTACTCGTTGTTCGTGATGAGCTAATATATTTTTTCTCTTTTTAATTCTTTTAAAATGTTATTACGTCAAATAAATCACCTTCAGTTACAGTGAAATTTCAGTAATAACTTACAGCTTTTCAGCCCAACCAAACGGGGCCTAAATCAAGACCGGTCTAGTCGTGTTTTATTCAAAATCGACTTATTTCAACTTTAACCTGAAAACCGGTTTAATGTTTGACCCTTCATTCACATCATCGCGTGCCTGCGGGTTGTGTGGGCCATTGCACGCGTAGTCTCCGGTCGGAATCTGCTGCGTTCCGGCCGATGGCAAAATCGGGCCCAAGAACGACCAAACCTCCTTGTCACGTACGTTTCCTTCCCAAAACGAAGTGACAGATCGGTAGCCCTCGTTGGTTGCATGAGGTGACAATTATTAGAAGATGATCGAGTCCATCGAGAATACGTGCACGCAAACTTGTATGAAGGCGAGACGAAGCACCGTGAGTTCCCAACCAGGTGGTCCACCGAGACTGCCCAAGTTCGGACTGAGCTACGGGGCCACACGCGGGGCCACAGCAGGATCGGAGACGCGGAAACCATGGACGTCCAAACAAAGCACACCGACCTACTGGTCCCCGCAGCCTCTCCCGGGGCCCACCAAATCATTGAGAGATACCGTAAAGCGAGCTCAACCGGCAAAGTAGCAAAACGAGCCTGGAGAGGGGAGATATCATACCGGCGGTCCCCCCTCCGCGGTCGCGGCTAAGGCTATGTTTTGAAGTGGGCGGATTATTTATTTTAGGATTACGGTTTAGCTTTTTATAATAAATAGTTTTTAAATAGAGTATTTTTTAAAAAATCGAATTTATAAGTTAGTTGTAATAGATATCATCTTGATTTTATCTATATTAGTCAAAATTACACGTAGGTATCCCTCTTCGTGCTTTCTCGTAAACATGCAGAATTCAAAAATTTAAGTTATCAGCCACGGCTAAAAAAAATTCACCTGCTTTTAGCGGTGCTTTTTAGCTCTTGACTGAAATGATACTGTAGAGATCGTTAGCTTTTTCTTGAGTTATCAATTAAAAAATATTAAAAACACAGCTATATCTCCACGGATGATGCAAAAAAGAAAAAAAAAGTCATTTTAAGAAAACAACACGTTCCTAACAGTTTTTGATTTCTGAAATTCAGATGGCACCGTTGTTTGGAACAGGGCCTATATCTGACCCGAACCCACAACACCACATCGTCCGTCCGACTCGACAACTCTCCCTCAGCTACTTCGCTTGTGCGAGTCACGGTCGCGTCTCCTCCTGCTCTCCCGCGCAAGGAAGAGTGTTCTATGGGTGCGTTGTTTTTGGCTGTAACTTATGACATTTGAATTCTAGCTATTCGCGAGAGAAATTACGAAGAGGGAGATAATCACATGTGATTTTAGTCGTTACAGTATGTACTACAATTGACTAGTAGACTCTATCTTAAACAAACGCACCGTTTAAAAGCTAGTTACTATAGCACCGTATATAGACCATAAGCGATAAGTGAAAAAGAACCCAATCTATGATGTTGCAAAGGAAAGTTAAGAGTGAATGGTGCTACGACTTCAAGTGACTATGAGTTGTCTGATTTGAGATGGACAAACGAGATCAGATGCTGCATTACAGAGTGGCGCCTATGTTACGGGCCTGTTCTTTTCGACCGAAGCTAGCGGCTTTTGGTTTTTGCTATAGTACATAACTTTCAAACGGGGTATTTTCTCAGGACGGGGTCTACAAGTTAATTGTAGTACATGTTAAAAGCCCAACATCTATATCAACTAAAATCGCAAGCGAGTATCTCTCTCTATAATCTATATCGCAAACAGCTAAAATTCAAAAATTTCAACCAAAAACCATAAGCCACAGCTGTGCCAAACATGCCTACATGGATTTTACTATGGCCCTGTTCTTTTCAGCTTCTAAAAGCTGCTTTTCGGATTTTCTATAGTAACTAGCTTTTAAACGGAGTATTTTTTTAAGATAGGGTCTACTAGTTAATTGTAGTACATACTTTATTGACTTCATTTATATTGGCAAAAATCGCATGTGAGTTTCTGTTACTCTGTAATCTCTCATACAAACAGCCCAAAAATCACAAACCGCAGCAAAAAATCATAAGCCGCAAAAAAAAAAAAAAAGCCCTTACTATGGCGTTGTGGACAGTAGAATAGCTACAGTAGGTCACTGCTCCGTAAGTTCAGAGGATCCGGATCCCCCTTCCAATTTCTCTTCTTCCCAACTCGCGAGTCGTCTCCCCAAAGCAACCGCTTCTGACCCCCGCCTTCTCTTCTACTCCTCTCCCACCACGAACCCCCTTACCAAGAACCGCAATTTCGTACGCGTGGTGAGGGAACCACCGCCGGCTCCTGCATTCCGATCCGGGGAGATGTTGGGGGAGCTCCTGTCCAAGATCCTGCTGTGAGTCTCGGTTTCTTGTTCGAATGCTTCTTGGCTGGACGAATCACGAATGGGGGTATGGTTTTTGTTGTGTTTTGTCCTGATTTCTTGCCCTGTTGGTTGGGTCGGGGGGTTCATCTCCGCGACGCAGGCTGCTCTTTGGGTACGCGATGCCGGCGTTCGAGTGCTTCAAGACGGTGGAGACGCGGCCCAACGACGCGCACATGCTCCGCTTCTGGTGCCAGTACTGGTGAGCCATTCCTAATCGATGTTGATTGAACCCGTCGCCTGCTTGTTCTCGATTTCTTCTTGCTTGCCTTTTTTTTTTATTCAATTGCTGTGATTTGCTTTATTTTCCATTTTGATGTGGAGTGAGATGCTCAACTTGGATAACATGGTTTTCTGTGATACCATGATGCTAACTTTAGTTCTTCTCCCTTTAACCTTTTGCTTGCTAGCATTGTATATTTATGTGTGTATCTAGGCAAAAGTTCATGTGCAATGATAGTGCCAACTTTTATTTCAGACTCCCTTAAGTTTTCCTTTAAGATTAGATGCATTTTTATGATGTGTTAAAAGTTGGACGTTAGGTGGGTGATGACACCACAATCCTGCCTTGTACAAATAATTACGACTATCAATCAGAGAGTTCTTTTTCATTCTTCTGAAGTCTTATCATTGTGATTAGCAGTCCTATGCTTTTTTTTGGCTCGACAAAATGGGAGTAGTTTCTCTTCCAGTTTCAGATTCGTGTCCTCTGCCCCTAGAATAGGCGCGAAACTGCGATAGGTTAGTATAATCGTTTGACGACTTTACAGTGTAATTTTGCCCTGGATTAGAGCAGGCAGATAAATTCGGATACTTTTTTCTCTACATGTCATAAGGGCATGAAATAAAAAAAAGGATTTTGTTTGCACCTCTGCGTGAAAGGCAAGAAAAAAAAGGAGCATGTTCATGACCACCTAGTATCCACTCATTAATAAATAATGATTGGCACGAGGGCGGGAAAAAATTTCCGGGCGTTATTGTTAAAAGTTATAAGTGCCTCACATAATATATGATTTAGCAATTAGTAATTACTATGCTGGGTTATCTAGTAATTACTGTGCTGGGTTATCTCACGTCTGGTCATTTTAACTGATCAAGTTTTCATCAAACTATTTGCACAGTCCAAATGGATGCTTATTGCCATTTCGATTGCGGATGGAGGTTCCAAGTCCCTTACGTACCACGTTCCCTTTGGAAGACTTTCAGCCATTTCGCTAGAACTATCTAAAATTGTAGTTTTGCTTGTAAGGTTGGAATTTTATGCACGATCTTGTATGGACTAATGTTTTTGACTTAAACCCTACCAAACTTTCTATCATTGTATGAAAGAATGCGGATACCTTACCCACAACCCCAAAATTGGTTCCTCATCAATCATCAGCCTATTCAATCTAATACTCGACAGAATCAATAGCCATTACTTTAGTGTATGTCTAGCATAAGATACATGAGTATTGATATTCCTTCGTGGCGTCCCTTCGTAAGTATTAGATATTAGATGGGGAAAAAAAGAAAAATATGCCCCTTACCCTTAGGGACTTTGGATAGCAATAATGCAAGATTTCTGACATCTTAGCCTCGAAGTTCTAAATTCCAGAATTGAATCAAGGTCTATGCCCTTTGATAGTTTGAAGTCGTAGCGATGCATCAATTAGACATTAAAATAGAAACGCTTCTGAACTTTTTTACTAACTTGTTTGTCAAATGCAAGCCATTGGACTTACAGCTAGTCATTGTACCCTACTTGAAGTTTCCAAACTAAATTTCTGTGTTGCTGCTTATCATGCATTTTTACATTTTTCTTGCCATTCATCTGGCATTTCAAGTTGCCATGTGGTTTGTACTTCAGATATTTGTGTTGTGGAAATATTTCAGGAACATGTGCGAGCAATACAAAACACACCTCGCTCGTTAGTTGTAATAAGTTATCAGACTATAGACAGTTGCGTGCAATACAAAATACACCTCAGTCGTTAGTTGTAATATGTTACCAGACTATAAACAGTTTGTTTTCGTGTGCTCGTTGTTGATACTCAGATGTATGCTAGTGACTACTCTCTAATTGAAAGGTCAGAATACCTTTCCATGAAAGGGATGATAGATTCATCAAATCTCGTGGCTTGTTTAACAATGTCAAGTTGATTCTGTGTCTAATTATTCTTTTCATTATCTCTGACACAAGGTGATTGATTTTTTTAAGAGGAATGCTTCCTCATATGTTATTTTACCTCTATGACCCGAGACTTTAGCATGACTGGACTAGGTGGTTGATTTTTTTAAAGAGGAATGCTTCCTCATATGTTATTTTACCTCTATGATCCAAGACTTTAGCATGACTGGACTTGGTCAATGACCAACTAAAATATGGAAGGTTCTAAGACTACTATATTCATTTTGATCAACTTATTGACTATTGGGGAGACCAATTCAAAGTATAGTATACACTTCTAAAATTGCAAAACTAGTTTGTTACAATACTTTTTTGTGCTATTACGTAACATACCTTTGACCCTAGCATGAAGCTCTTCAAAGAAACAGATCAAGAAGTTCCCCATTGATTGGATACTGATGTTTAAAAGAGAGAGGGACTTGTTAATATGAACATGAGATATGAGATGCTTGGCTTGGCTGTAGTCATGAGTTTTTCCTTACCTCTATTTGACTATGCTAATTTTGGTAAAACTTCACTCAGTAGGTATCGATGGCAGTTTACTGGTCTTTTTTAGATTAGTCAATAGGTCACCTGTCCTATTTGCTGGAATTACATAGCTTTCTGAAAATCTTTACATGGAAAGGTTAATTGTGAATAATGCTCATAATTTAGTTATTCCCGTAGAATCCATTCTGGTTTGGGCTGGAAAACGCATCTTTAGCATGTGCTGTTAACAATTTAACATAGTATTTTGAAATCTGATGTTGGCTTGCTAGTTAAGTATGAAAAGAACATGTTACATATGCTTGCAGGGGGGGAATTTGTTTAATGACAGTCCTGTGTGGTAGTAGGTATTAATACTCAGTGTGTTTAGTTAATAGTTATATTGTTTGTTACAAGTCTAAACTGAGGAGATTTATAGTTTAGCATGTTTCAGCGATGAAATATTTGGTAGAACATGAATTGCTCATTGACTTCAACTTCTTTTCAATTAAGACCCTGGTAGAGCAAAGAAGAGACTTTTAACAATATTGAATGGGTGCTTTGAGCATCCAACTAAATCCGGTAGTGTGTGCGTAAGCATTTGGTACTCAAGTGATCTGCCAAGGTTATGTTAAGAATAGAAGACTGACTGTAAGGTTTTTATACTGGAGTATATTTTTGTGGAATTCATGGAATTTTGGGGCCATTATGCTGTACACCATCAAGTTGGCATACAGGGTTAATTCTGTCTTTTTATCACTATGACAAGGGCCGGGTTATTTTAGGCTTAAAGTTGACTTATACTTGTACTGTCTATAGTAACTATCTTTTAAACGGTGCCTTTTTCAAGGTAAGGTCAATAGAAAAATTGTAGTAAAAAGTGTATTGAGTTCAGCTGTATCGGCCAAAATCGTATGCGACTATTTCCCTCTGCGTACTACCTCTCGCTAACAGTCAAAATTCAAATATTTCAATCATAAGCCATAAGCCGCCGGTCCAAAAAAACCCACCCAAGAGCTTGTGTGTTATTAAACTTATGGTAAAGTACTAAAGTTCAAGTATAAAACAGGCTAACGGCTCCTTGTAAACTGTCCTGTTTGTGAATGTCTCCAGGATTATTGTGGCCATGGTGATAGCCTTTGAGAGTGTCATCTCTTGGTCAGTTCAATTCTCCTTGCTTGCCTTTTCCTTCCTGTTTTAAAATTCACCTCTTATTTACGCATTTATACTATTCTATATCCATTCCAGGATGCCAATGTATGGGGAAATTAAGCTAGCTTTCTTTGTTTACCTGTGGTACCCCAAAACAAAGGTAAGAAAGTATATTTGTTTGTCAGATTTTATATCTCTCAAAATTACTTTGTGCAAGTAACATCAGCATCACTACAAATGTTTCTGTAGGGCAGTGATGTTGTATATGACACCTTTGTTCGGCCCATTGTGATGCAATATGAACCAAACATCGAGCAGAGGTTACTGCATCTGAGGGCAAAATCTGGGCAGCTACTTAGCTTCTACATTAAGAATTTCGCAGACAAAGGGACAGCTTTCTTCATGGATGTCCTGCGCTATGTGGTTTCTGACAAACCTGAAGGATCCAGTGCAGAGGTAATGGCATTTCTCTGTCAGTACTCAATATAGCATACACTATATTAAACTTCATCTTCCACATGATCGATTCTTACAAATTTTCTTCATGAGGTAGTTACATGCTAGATAATTTTGGAGACTGCATTTCTCCTTTGGTGCTGTGAGAATTTCTATGAGCAAATAGGTATAGTTTTACTGAAAATAATTCTCTCATATAAATTGGTCTGTTGTTGGTCCCAATACAATCTGAAGAACTTGTGATCAGTTTACTATAAATTTAAGAGAACTACTTGCTATGCATACAGCATAGGTTTATTCCTTGTTGTTTAAATTTTAATATCATCGCTCAGCAATCCTACATAAAAAACATCGTCACAGCTCAAGAACTACTCAGCTTTATTTTATATTAGATGTCACCATCAGGTCTTACAAAAAAATCCACTGTTATGAACCGCTCATAATGGGATAAACATCTGTCGGAGGGAAGTCGAATAACAATGACTAGAGGTAGAACGGTACTACGTGAAGGAGGGCACATGTTAGGGGAATGAACGGATCTAGAATAACCGGTCTAGGGGGAGACTGAGCTAGGAATTGGGGATTTGAAAATACTTCTTCATTATTCATTATTTGATTGATAAGAGATACATGTTGCCCCTTTTATAGGGATGACCTGACTTGACTCCTAACAAATAATCTATAAGAAAATTTATCTCCAACAATCTAATATAATAATAACATGCCTAACTAATAGATAATACCAAACGCCTAATAGATAGATTTTTAAATAACAAACAATGCCTAATAGATAGATTTCTAAATAACAAACAATGCCTACTATACGTGATGCTACAGTACTCGCGGTGAATAGTGCTGGTGCTACAGTACCACAGTGAATAGTGCCACTGCAATAACCGCGCACGTAACATTACACCCCCCGGCGAGGCAGCTCGTCCTCGAGCTGCGGTGGTGGCCACCGTTGAAGACATTCTGTTTTTCGCTGTTAGCCTTTAACTTCTCCAAGAAAGATGGTGCCGCACTGGAAGTTATGGTGAGTGGCTATGATACCAATTGTTATGAACCTTAGTTTATAACGAGATAAACATCTATTGGAGGAAGGTTAGACGGTGACAACTTGTGGTAGAACGACGCTAGGTGAAGGAAGGCACCGGTTAGGGGAAGAAACGAATCTGGAGTAGCCGGTCTAGGGGAGAGACCAGAGCTAGGAATTGGGGATTTGGGAAATATTTTTTTATTATTCATTGTTTGATTGATAATAGATACATATTGTCCCTTTTATAGGGATGACCCGATTTGACTTCTAAGAAATAATATATAAGAAAACTTATCTCCAACAATCCAATATGATAATAATTTGCCAAACTAATAAATAATACCAAACACTTAATATATAGATTTCTAGATATAGCGTTTGTTCTTTATGGCTGGAGTTTATGTTTTTTGGCTGAAATTTTTGAATTTTAGCTATTTACGACAGAGATTATGGAGAGACATAATCATTTGCGATTTTGTATGGTACAAATATTAGGCTTTTAATGTGTACTATAATTAACTTGTAAATCCCGTTTTGAAAATTACACCGTTTGAAAGTTATGTACTGTTGCAAAAACCAAAAGTCGGTTTCAAAAGCCGAAAAGAACAAGCTCATATTTCTAAATAACAAATCAAGCCTAATACACGTGGCACTACAGTATTTATGGTGAACAGTACCTACGCTATAGTACACACAACTAAAAATCACTTTCAGGCACTACGTAGTTCTCAATCGCGTTGGGGGAGGGAGGTAACTACTTTTATTTACCACCAGAAATCCTACGAAATTTACTCCAGCCTTCAGAAAACTGTTTTCATATTTGAGTTATAGTCCAGATTACTCGAAGTTTCTTTCTTAGAAACAGTTGAAACTCTGTGATTAGAAACTGAAAATACAATGTTATAGGCGTGGGCCTTGGGCCCAGCCGGGTTATTATTAGGAATTAGAGATTAGCTTCTATTTGAGTTAGAGATTGATTTCCTTGTGTTAGAGATATAGTTAAAGATATGATTGTATTAGAGATATAGTTAAAGATATGATTGGAGTTAGATTACATCTGTTAGGGGGAGCCATCTATATAAGAGGGCTACCGCATGCTATTGAGGGCAATCAGAGAATAACAAGTCTTTCTAGTCTCTAGTCTCTCTCTCCCTCTACGCCGACGCCACCCGGCCATCCTCTCGGTGGTATTTATCCCACATAAACTAAGGTTCATAACAACTTGGTATCAGAGCCGTTGATCCCTTACCACGACTTCTGCTACTATGGTTTCCGGCAAGGAGGCCAGTTCCGTGAGCGCAATGTTTAAAACAATCAAGGAACAGATGGCTGAGATCATGCAGCAGCAGGCCAAGATGAAGTCCAGGATTGCAGATTTGACGCTGCAGAGCATCGCAACCAACGCCAGGATTGCAGCAGTTGAATCCGGGGGAGTGTTGCCCGTCTTTGCGCCAGGGCTCTTGCCGATTCCATCCCGGGCTATCCTATCCATCATCAACGCCTCGTCCGCTCCACCGGCGGATCTATTCACCGCCGCCACGCCCACCGTAACCGGCCGTCGTTGCCCCAAGAAGAAGGGCAGAAGGCAGCGCCGGTGGCCAAGGCCGTGCCCCCGCCGAAAAAGGACGGTGAGGAAGCCAAGAAGCAGTCGCCGAGACATCTTCTGCCACCGCCGGCCGGCACCCTCCGCCGCGCCGCCGCTCGCCCTCTGCGTCGGCCGCCGCCGCCGAAGTCGTCTGCGGGCCTTCTTCCGCTTGGGGTCGCCGGAGCCGCCGGGGTCTCGCAGCCGCCGCTGACGCCGCCGCCGTCTCTCGAGCCTCCGCGTGGACCGCCAGAGCCGCCGCCGGATCTCGGCCGCCACCGCAGCCGCGCCATAGCCGCCCACGCGACGGCCGCCTGTCTCCGCCTCGCTGAACCACCACCGCCGGCCGCCTGTCTCCGCCCGCCTGAGCCGACACAACCGGCCGCTCCGGATCCGATCCGCACCGCCGCCGCCGCCCGCCGCTTCCGCCGCTTCCGCCGCCATGGGCCGAGTCGTTGAGAGGTGTGGTGGCCTGGTGGTCTCGGTCGGTTTTTACGATTGAGTAGTTAAGGCAAAAATAAAAAATAAAAAATAAAAAAAAAAAAACTTATTTTGCAGGCATTATATTCTCAAAGGCGTTACACTTCGTCTAGCCTTGTTCCGCGTGGATCTGGCCGCCCATCTCCATCTGGTGCAGCACCCTGCCACCGTTCGTCTTCTACAACGGCGTCAAAGGTCTTCCATTGGCCGCCGTCTAGTAGCTCGAGGACGAGCTGCATGTCCGGGAGGGGTATAGTGTTATAGGCGTGGGCCCAATCCATTGGCCGCCGTCTAGCAGCTTGAGGACGAGCTGCATGTCCGGGAGAGGTGTAGTGTTATAGGCGTGGGCCTTGGGCCCAGCCAGGTTATTATTAGGAATTAGGAGCATTATCCAACCCATCCATGCCAGTGCCAAGGACCTGTTCCTTCTCTCCAATCCTAACTGAGGTAATGGCTCACCCATGCGGCCCCTGCCGTTGCCAGCTCTCGCTCGGTCCGGGCCCACCAGACAGTGACACGCAACCGGCTGTGGTGCAACAGGGAAAGCCATCGCGCGCACAACGCGGGTATTGTCTGCATAAGAGCCAGAGAGCCAACCAAAGCATCATCCATTCATTCCGCTCCACAAAACAAAAATGTGTTGTCTGATTTCTGTCATGCTGCAACAGCATTGCCCTAATTTCCCTGGCTGTTCAATGCATCCTCATCTGCTCTGTCAAACTTACACCAGCAATGGTTCCATGGGCATGTGCTTCCATGTGCACGAATTACGATGCGTGAGATGCAACAATGCACTGGAGACCGTTTGAGCACGAGTAGTATCGATATTTGACAATGGTTGGTTGGCCCTTTTGTTTTCATGTGCAACAGAGGAACAAGAAGTCCGGCTGGAGCCCCTTCGCCACCAAACGCCGGCCACCGTCCCCGCCGCCGCAGGAGTCCATCTTCGACAACCCTGACGCCGCCGTCGTCGCCGAAGCGCTGCGCGCTACCATCAACCCCAGGCCCCGGCGAGCGCAAAATGGCAAGCATTATTAGAGGAGATCGAGCAACCTTTACACCATTTTTAGGGGATGATTATGTACATAGAATGATTCAAAGAAAGGTAAAAGAAGTGATGAGTACATAGAAAATCCAGATATGCATGAAGCTTGTTCTAGAATTGTGGTGATAGAAATATTTTCTCTCTTTTTTCCCCCTCACATGTTTGTTTTCTCATTTCCTTGCCATTATCGCATCAATCATGAGCTCATGACACTAAAAAAAGAAAAAGAAAAAAACAAGGAAGCCTCAAGGTAGCTAACCAGTCTGATTCTGTTGGAATGAAATCAATCCTTTCTCTTGCTGCTATCGTCTCACTTTGTGCCTGATCCTACCAAACTATTTACACGAATTACAACGCAAGCAAAGCCTGAAAATTCTAGGAAAATTTATAATCACATAAAAGCTCAAGAAATCCATAGAAAAGAAAGCTAGAAGGAAAGAAATGGAAGAGAAATCAGGTGCAACGAAGAACAGCACGGCTTCCGCGCGCCGGAGTCACGGTCGGAAGAGCGCTCCGATGAAGCTGAGGCATCCGAGCAGGAGGCGGCAGAGCGGGCCGCGCCAGCGCCGGCGTCGGCGACCGGGGTCCTCCCTGGCCGACGGCGTCATCTGCAGGTAGGCGAACGCGGCGTGCTTCACCAGCGGGTGGCGTATCATGTGTATGTCCCCGCAGCCGCCGAAGCAGGCGGCGGGCGAGCCCGCCGCGTACTCGGGCGAGGACAGGATGTCCCGGAGGCTGGTGTACCCGTGCCCGCTGTCGCCGTCATCGTCGTTGGCGATCTCGATCTCCGGCGGCACGGACGCCGGCGCCCGCCGCTTCGGCGTGCGCCAGTGCCTCAGCTCGAAGTCCCCGGCCGCGCCGCCGTTGGCGAGCGGCGAGCGCAGCCGCCTGCAGTGCCGTGGCGGCGACGGCGCCGCAACCAGCGCCGATGGCATAACAGCAACGATCAAAGAGTGATACGAACCGAATCAAACAGCTCGAGAGGAGACGACTTGGAATGGAGAGGGAGCGAGAGGAAAATTCAGTATGCCAGTGGGAAGTGGAAGCACGGAGTCTAGGCTGGCCCACATGTCATCGACTGCGAAAATGTTTCTTAAGATAGTTTTGAAGCGGAGTAAGGATGGGAACGGGGGCGCGCGGTGACGGATGAATCCGAAACGGCTTGCCAGATCGGCTGGGGTGGGCCCGCACCAATTATTGGATCCACGTCATCCCGGCCGCGGCTAAAAACGTTGTGTTTCTCCGCTGGTTTTGCCGTGTAAGCTGGCTTTCTTCCGCGTAACCACCTAGGTCTTTTGTATTTAGGCTTTTTTAGGTTAAAAGTACAAAAGTCAAACCCTAAACAAAATGCGATTTTTCTATTAAAATTCTCTTTACTGTGTACGTGAATCATATGTTTGCCAGTGGAGTACAGATTGAAGATATTGATGGTAGACTTAATTTTCTTCTAGAAATTCTTGGTCAAATGAAATCTGTAGTTGCTCATTCAAACGGAACTTTGTAATTGCCCGTTCCGTTCTATTGTTGTTCAGATTTATGTAGTTCAGTCTAATCGAAATGTTTCTGTGAAATCTCAGATTTTATATCTTTGTGAAAATGCTAGTATTTTTAAAAATGAACGGATGCATAGAATAGTAGCATCCCAGAATGTTCTTTTTATGAAATGAGATCTGGTATTATTTTTTTTGAAATCAATACATGCAGGAATTGAGTAACTTACGAAATTTGTACATGCTTCATACAGGAACTGAGCAAATGTCTAATTGGTGTACATGCAGTTGCATGTTTCATGATCTGCATGATCATGCTAGAGCAACAAGCAGAGTGAATTTAGGACCTACAAGGTCATGCTGCATGGAGTCAGTGGCTTTTTCAGAGCCTCAGGCCCAAAACCAAGGAGGATGTAAGTCTATAATCTATATTGCCCGGATACCCCGATACGGATACGCGATACGGCAATGGCAATACCGCAATTCGCCATTTTTTCAAAAACACCGATACAATATATATATATATATATATATATATATATATATATATATATATATATATATAATAAATACGAAATTAATGAGTTCTTATAAGAAATTGAGAAATCGAGAATACCTTAATATTGAAGTACCAAATTAGTTGGTTCTCCGGTTCTCCTTCCTGGCATTTAGGATGTTCCTGGCCAAAGCAGCTCCACTGGATGGGGCAGGACACACATTAGTACTAGTGCTACATGACGCACTTGAGCCTCCGAATCCACCAGCACCAGATGGCATGATCTGATCTGACTAGTTCAAACATCGAATAAGTTTATAGTTCACAAGGAAAATATATAGCAAATAAACAAGCTAATGAAGATAGTCTGCGATGGACTGATGGCATCATGTTAATGTGTTAACATTGTACAGTTCTATTAATCTTGGAACGCCATCATGCCAAATCGACCTTTCATGACAATACTTACTGATTGAAAATGAAAAATCTAGACATGCAGAGCAACAATCAGAAGCAACCACAAAATGCATGTTGTAACATCCTATGCAAGTTTGCTTCCATTCTAACTAACCAAGCAGAAATTTTGTTCATATTTCAGAACACATGAACAAATTTGCTCCACTAATTGACAAATGACAAAAAAAACTACTTCCAAAAAAATGCTGATCCAAATCGACTCATGCTAAAATCAAGAAAACCTCCACTCATGTATGTACATCTACAGACCATAGGTTCTCTTAGAACAAAAAAAACAATTAATGAATTTACCTCAAACCAACACCAAGACTGCAAAGTGCAAACCACAAATTTATTTACTAATTCACATCACTAATCTTATAGTAGAACATTAAAACCACATGATGCTCAAGGCCAAGCTTCCCATCACAAATTGTCCAAATCAAGCAGAAACCTCTAACACTTAGATATATCAACGATTTCTCTAGCCATGGTTGGTAAATCAGCACAGCCGGCCCTAAACTTCCAAGTTGTAATCTGTGATACATAAAGTAAATCATACAAAGTGATTCAAACAAACAAGTAAATATAGCATCACAGATATTGGGAAGGATAACCATGAGAAAACATGGAACAAGGAAGTGAGATCGGGCGTGGAGGCATCAGATCGGGCTCATTGAGGGGGGCGGCGTCACGGCGGAGAGGAGCTGAGGAGGTGAGGGCCGACGTCGCGACGAAGAGGAGGCGGCTGGGTGGTGCTACGGCAGACTGGCGGAGAGGAGGCGGGGGGGGCGTCGCAAGAAAGAGGAGGCGTGGGGGGCGTTGCGGAGAGCCGAGAGGAGCCGAGGAGGCGAGGCGACATCGCGGTGGTGGTGGACTCGGCGGAGAGGAGGCGGGGGCGGGGCGGGGCGGGGCCGCGGCCCATGGGGATGGTGTCGCGACGAGAGGAGGGGGGCGCGGCGCAGCAGAGGCGGGCGGTGACGCGCGTCGCGAGGAGAGGATGCGGTGGGGGGGAGTGCGGAGTCACGGAGAGGAGGCTGGAGACGTCGCAACTCGTGAGATGGGAGGGGGTTGGAGAAGACCACGGTCCGCGGCTAGGGTAAGCCGACCGCTGCCGCTCCGCATGCACAGCTCCGCTTCGCTCATTGGGCCGGCTAGGAATAGTCTCGGGCTGGCCAATAAGACTCGGGTAGAGATGGCAACGGGCACAAACCCGCTAGGTTTTGCTATCCCAAACCCGTGCCCATGAAAGTTGGACGTGCCCACTAAAACCCATGCCCATGACGGTGTAGATTTTGCCAGACCCATGCCCACTGGGTTGGTACCACGGTCGCCGTGTTCGACAACAGCAGTGATTGTAGCAGTCGTGCTTAGCAAGTCAACAATAAGTTCAATTTATATGCTACTATGCATGAAACAAACAACGACAAATTCACAATGCACATCACTAGTTCACTCCATCAATTATCGTTGATAGTTCACCGCATAGCATATCATTACAAGTTCACGATTCACAACTCGCTTAAAACCAAAGGAGAGACATCAACCGCTCTTTGTACTTGACTAATAGGTCATTTGGTTTGCACGGGAGGCTGGAGCCCGAGTTTATAACTCCTATGGATCGGGTTTATATTACCCATGGGTTTACGGGTTTGGGTACTATAGGAACGTACCCGAACCCGGCAGACCCGATGGGTTGGGCTTTTTGCCCATTAAGAGACCCATGGGTTAGGAAATTGACCCAGATCCATGCCCTAATAGAGTAAAAACCCACCGGGTATCGGGTTTCGGGTACCCATTGCCATCTCTAGACTCGGGCCTGTCCATTGTGCAATATTTGTTTTGGATATATATACTAAAATTTTTCACTACTATTTTTTCTGGGCCTTGGGCCATTGCCCAACCGGCCCGAGTCTGTTCTTTGTTAATATGCATGGAAATAGATAGACAAGCTTTCCTCTTTGTTGTACTAGGCAATTTCGTTCTCTATTCTTTTTTTAAATGATTATTGTATAGCAAAACCTGCAATCTGTGATTTTGTATTTTTTCAGCAACTCTCCATGTCACTTGTAACATGGAACTCGGTGGTATTTTCAGAACTATCTGGGACCTGTGTTAATTCCTGGGGATCGGAATTCCATCGGTTTGGTTGCATACATCGGATTGTTAAGCCTTGGTACGCATGCACATTTGCGCAATATTTTCTATTCATGTAGTTATATAATAGTCAATTCGTATGGCAAATTGTGGTGCGCTTGATGCAAACAATTGGTTATTGATCCTTAATCAGAGTATTAACAAATCAGCGCATAAACAATATGAAAAGCTCAACAATATGAAACACTCTTCTTGGCTCGTTTGTCCAAGGACCTGTTTATATAGGTTTTTAACTTTGTCTTATAAATGTCAGTGGGTCACGGTTTAAATCCCAGGTTAATTAAGATTTCTAATTACACAGGGCCCACATATCATACTAAAGTTAGTGTATACTTAACAGTTAATTTAATTAGCAAGTTAATTATGTTTCTGATGGATGGGATCACTGGTTAGTGGACTAATCGAACTTACAAAAGCACACGACGGAGCTCCTTGGCGAGCTCGCCGGCGGCGAGAGGGAGGTCAGCGTGTTCGGCCATGGGTCAAAATGGAATGCCCAAGGCAAGAGCTAGCTACTGGTGATGATGGCGCTTAGTGAGATGCACTACAGTGGCAGGTAGCAGGTGGCAAGCGGTGGTGCTAGGCGGGCGGCGGTGTGTGGCAAGTGCATAGAGCCATATTTGGGCCAAGGTTAAGGGCGCAATAGGTTCAGTGGGTTGCTAATAGTGTTTTGGGTGTGGCTCGGGGTCCTAGGGTCATCAGGCGAGGTCGATGGCGAGCAAGGCGAAGGTGACATGGTTGGCAATGGTGAACCTTGAATTTCCTACCTAACTTCCTCAAATTGAGGGTGGTTTCATGATCTACAAGTTAGGGTAAAGCTAACGGAGCATTGGTTGTGGTTTTTCGCGCAGTGTGCCATGCTATCCACGGTGGCCAGCGGTGGCAAGAATAGGTGAACATGGCCGGAGTGCTACGACCGGTTCTAAGGTCCGGTGGGTAGCCTAACGTTGGCCTCGAGCTAAATTGCAAAGAGGCAGAAGTGCTTACGGGGATTCGGGTAAGGCGTGAGAACGGGTGGTGGTGAAAAACTTGGCCAACGTTGGGGAAGATGGACGTGTCCTAGCGGCTCTAGGGCACAACAAGGCCATCCAAAGGGCGTTAGCATAAGGGGGTCAAGGCGAGTAAGAATGGCACGATGGCAACGATCAGAACTAACCCGAGCGAAGAGAACTGGCGACAGGGTCAGTGGCGGCGCAGGGCTCGGCGGCGAGGACATCGCTTCAGGTTTCCTGAGGGCAAACAAGCAAGGAAAGGTGCTCACGGGAGAGAAGGATGAGGCAAACTCAATGCGCATGATGGTATTGTTGGAGACTCACCGGACGGTGAGGAATTGAGCGGCGGAGCTCGTGGCCAAACTTAGAGAAGATAGGAAAATCCTTCCTCTCCAAAAGTGCTGGTGTTGTGTAAGCTCGGGGAAGTTTGAGTGAGCAAGCACAAAGCTTTTGATGTGCAAGGCTGGGCTTAAATAAGGGCGAGGAGGAGAGATGGCTTGGGTGCCATAATAGCTTTAGGCGCTGAGTGAGAGAGAGAGCGCAAGAGAGAGGGTAGCTGGTGACAGGACGAGCTCGTGGCGACAAGACAAGGTCATATCACACATGGCTTGATGTGCAGAGGTCTTCAATGCTTGCTTGCATGCAAACACATGTGAAGAGATGAACTCAAGCGCGCACACGAGGGAGAAAGAGAGAAAGAAGAAACACAATATTGCTGGATAGGTGGGAAAGAGCCACTTTGAGCAAACGGGCAAGCGTGAAATAGGCTGGCTTGACTGGGCTATGGTAGGGGAGGGAAAGAGAGTGGACTAGACGGATGAACAAATTTTGACCCGATGGCTTAGAGGGAATTTAAATAAGATTTATACTTAAATTTGAGTTTGAATTTCTAATTTAAATTCCATAAGGAATTTGCACACAAAAATTTAGAAAAAATCCTTAGCATCGAATTAACTTTTAGAAATTTTGAATTCACATTTTTGAGCTAAAAATTTGTTTTAAAAATCTTAAAACTCCACCCAGGCTTTAGAATATTTTTTAAAAATGCACCAAAATTTTAAATTTCATAGAAAATCATGCATGTTTATTTGGAAGATAAAATTGGGCTGCTACAATTTTCAGTTACCATACCCTGGTTCTACACTCCTACTGTTGTGAGATACAACATGCAACACACAAGGTACAGCAAATGCAGCTTCCGTTGTTTCATTCAACTTGTCAGTACAGACCTGGAAACGATCAGGATGTTGGCATGTCGGCTTGATCCAGAAAACTACTAACATGGCACTAGATTGCCATCTGTACATCACAGCCATCCCTGGAACTCCTGTTTTCCAGCTTCTGCACCAGATTGATCGGCCATTGACAGCCACGCCGAGAAACAGACAACTCCCAGGTATCTGAATGGTACCTGCCACCATACTTCCAGGTCTTCAGCTTATGCAGGAGGGGAGATCCACAATGTCGGAGGATTGTTTATCCTGCTGCCGAGGTGTACTAACTTCCAGGAAGTCCTCCGCGTTGAATTTATCGATTCCGTCCCACTCCACCTCTGCTGTGTTTTTGAGTTAAGGGTTTAGTGGTTTCACATCGAAATGGGGTGTGTTATACTACAGCATTAATGCATAACCAAAACATAAGGGAGACAGACTGTTAGAAAGAGGATACGGGCTGTCTTCCACATGTCAGTAATGCTAACCCCTGTGTCTGATAAGAGCCAGTAGTCTGCATCAGTCTGCACAAAAAAAAAAGGGTTCTTGCGTTATAAAGTGCTTGTGCCAGAAAAGATAGCTAGATAAATTGCAATTGAACTCAACTGTGACAGAAAAGATATATCCATAGCAGATAAGTGTGCATTCTTTATATTCTTCCAAATTAATTTGGGTAGAACATTTTCCTAATATTGGTCATGATATGCCCCTCTCTCCATGAGGTAGTAGGGCCAGTCAAAATTCAATAGCTGGCCCTTTCTTCCCAAAGGAAAAAGGGCCCGCAATTCATCAGATATGTGATGATTGACCAGTAACCAAGTCAAGTAGCTCTTTACAGGTTATCTTCCAATTATCAAAAGAATAGTTAGTAGAAACAAATGATAGGGAGCACAGAAAAGACCAGACGCTTAGTACATCACAAGAGTGATATAGTGAAGTTGACGTAAAGTGGTTCTATTTGCCGAATTGACAGAAGCAAAGACAGGCAGTTGAAGCAGAAAGTAGTGCATTGAGCATTGGGTGAAAACCCATACTATAATAACAGGATCCTAGCCTGATTGATTTTAACTGGAATATCTTGCGAAAATTTATGCATGGAAGTGAACTTACATCAAGTTCCGAAGGGACAATCTTCATCATCCCTCCAATATCCTGTGAACTAGTAGGAGCATCAGGAGGCATTATCAGCCCTTCTTGAATATTCAGTTCCATCTCTGCAGCTTTGTTGGATTCTGCAGCCAATGGTGTCCTAGGATTCTCTAGATAATCCATGTTCATGGTCTGTGTGGGTCTTGGAGGAGTCTCCATGCCACTCATCTCCTCAAATTGACTAAAACAAATCAACAATGACATTGGTCTTCATGTTAAGTTAGAGCTCTACATTCTGAAGTTATGATTTTTAGCATTATCATGCCAGAGACGTAGAGGTAATAACATATACCTAACTAGGTACACATCTATCGGACCCATTGTGCTTCTTAGAACAATTCTATATCTCCTTTGAGGATAGTCATTCACCTGCATGGGAAAGGAAGCTGCCTTCATTAACAAAATGTAACAAGTAACATCCATCTAAGGTCCTAAAGGTAACAAACATATTGTTACTACTCACCTCATCAGGATCTGGGACCTCCAGAGTTGTACCATGAGGTGCTTTTATTGCGATTAGGGTCTGATTCTGCAAATTGTAGCACATTTACTTGATTCATAAAGATAGTATGGATCATTTAACAATTATTACTAGAGTTAAAAAGGGACCTGAAAGCAGGGCAAAGACTTGATATCATCTTCCGTAACGTAAAGCCACCTGTAGGAAATGAGGTGCAAGAACAGATTTTAAACTTGCATTGTAGTCCTAGACATCTTAAGTAATTATGATGAACATATAGTTACTTCCTGGAGGAAAAAAAAGAGATACTTTCTTTTGGTTATTTTCATCTTCAGTGAGCTCCCTTAAGTTGTCTCGCATTTGACTGCAAGAAACATTTGTAGCAGCATGGTTAGCGAAAGAATAAAAATATCAGGAACTTTAAGTAACTGGTCACCAACCTTATTTGTTCATCTAAGCTGTGCTCCTGCAGTGTGAGGGCTTCAATATCTGCCTGTAGATGACAAATATAAAGAATCATTACTCTTATTTGTAGCAAAAAAAAAACATTACTTAAGCATCTCCATTCCAACAATCTATGTTGCATGAGAAGCAATAGTTGTCAGCATGATACCTGTAAAATGGACATATCATCGCTAACTTCTCCTGGTCGAGAGTCATCAATTCCTCTGCAAAAGGACATATAAAGTAAGTGATGCCCATAAAACACCAATGACAGATATGGACACAAAGAGGATAAATTACTTCCAACGGATATTGTTCTTAAGCTTCTTTTCTATCAGCCCTATTCCTTCAAGGACATTAGTAATGTCATATATACGCCTCTTTTGTACCTGCAGAACAAGTAGCACATTTATATGCTTAACAAAAGAAAGGTGTACTTGCAACAAGATGCGATAAAAGAACTACCAACCTCTAATGTTTCTGCAGCATTATTCAAATCAACTATGCCACCAGGCGCACCTTTTAGCAAGTTCAGGAACTTTTTTGTCAATAGTCCTAAAAGAACAAACAGATAAATGACAACATAAGTTAAAAAGCTACCAATAAAATGTCAGTCCAGACGGAGAACACTGGTCCAAAGATGAGTGCCTCTACTAACCTAGGGAGCTATCGTAGCGGCAGCCACCAACAGGAGTAACAGGATTGCCTGGTGAACCTGGGAAAGAGTATGCAGTTGACATGAGTAACTTGGCCCAAGATAAGGATGATTCATGGCTGACTGAATGTGCATCACTCACCAGAACACAAAGGGGTCTGAGGACAAGATTTCTGGCCTTTTGCAGCCATAGATTTGGCAGAAATTTTAGAAGACTTTCCTGAAAGTGGTGTAGGAACTGGACTGCTTGCTGCGTTAGCATATCCAGGGCTCATCATCCAGTCATTTGATTCAGCTGCTTCATTGTCTTGTCTGTCATGTTTCTGCTTTAACTACAAACAAAACATTGTTGTTAGATTTAATGTGAGAGAAGCAACAATTACATGAAAATATCTCAGTATACTTTCAAAAGGCATTCAACATTTAACATTACTGGATGAAAGCTGTCCAAAGTGTTCTGTTACCACAACAAGAATGTGGCGTCCTTTTAAGAATACCAATAGGTAGCCACAGGTAAAAGTATTCTATTATAGATTTATAGTAAACACATAAGCCTTACATCTAAAACATTATAGAATGAGAGAGATCCCAGCTAAGGGGGAAGAGAGCCATAAGAGAACAAACTTTCAAAATGGAAATTTTCAGAAGTGTACTTGCTACTAATGGATCCTGGAAAAGTTATTGGCATGTGAATTGATTCCTGAATTTATACATGTTAAGAAATTAAAACAGATTCTCAATCAGACAACAATCATAAAACTGTCATGAAACTGCAATGTATTTTGTCAAAAAAGGGACTGTGTATTGTAAGTTTTTTTCGAATCTTTGTAGCTCTTTTAGCAAATTCAAATATTGCACCTCTTTTCACATTGCAAGAGGAAGTTGACCACATATTGGAATTCATAACGTAGTCCGGAACTCAATTATGAGAGTTGTGGACAATGTCTTGGCTTGGGATTTTCAAGCCAACACGCCATGTTTCACAATGCACAAGCACGAGCCACTATTGGTTGCAAGGAGCAAACTGAAGTAACATAATTATTTGAGCATGACTAACCATTAGAGAGAAGCCAGAAACATTTTTATCACTGAGTTTCAGCAACATAGCTCTATCTATTGAAGTCAGCAAATGTGAAACAGTAACGGTCCATAGTCCTAACGAGTTCCATGAAAATTTAACCAACATGGCTACATCATATATGCAAATATGTAGCCATACCAAATCACTTCCCCTCTTTTCATGGTGTATGAAAAATCAAGCTATTAGTCGCATTTGGAAGCAATGTGGTTATTAAAACCCCAACCACATTGTAAAATTTAGGTAACAGTTCATTAAACCATTCGCCATTCCATACAAAGCCAACAAGGCCTGCCAAAACGGCCCAGTCTAAATCAATCCATCAGCTCAAGAATCACCAAACCCTCCACCATGTCTTATCATAGCCTAGTTTGCACGGTATCAACTACCGAAGGGCTAACAAAAAATATTGCATCTTCTGTAAGTGCCCATCGGCAAGCTGCTACCCTGATCTATTCTGTGCCTGAAAGTAGAAAGCAAGTAAGAAACATGGTCCTTTCCCTCAAAATTAGCAATTTCCACAGAATTAGTTCATCCTCATTAACCAAAACCTCAGCAAAATATTCCATCTGGTCACCTCTTCCGGAAATTGCAGAATGCACACCAACATCAAATCGCCGTAGAAATGCACCGCAGCCCCACCAGGCCACCGCAGCTAGCAAGACTCACCAAATTTGCCTCCAACACATGAAAAAACGCCCATCCCCATCCACCCTAGCTTCCTCGTTACCAAATCTACGGCGATGCGCTTCAGCATTGCTACAATCGAGCTATTGCGGCGGTGTAGACGAACTCCCCTGCTCCCCCTCGTTGCGAGCGGTACGGGACCAGCCGCGTCCTAAGCATCCATCCAACTGAACAATCGAAACAATCAACAAATCTCCTCCACAAGCCCCCCCTCAACTCACAGGCGTCCTGACGATGACCGCCTCCGCCATCTCGCCGCTGCCGCCGTCGGCCACGCCGAACTGGTGGTACTCCCCAGGCGGCGGCGCGAACAGCTGGTAACGCTGCAGCAGCACCCGCGCCGCGCCCTCGCTGGTCCCGCCGCCGGCGGCCGCCATGGAGATCGGAAGCTCCGAGCGGTAGATCGAACTTGCCGCGGCGCGGGGGCTCTTAGGGTTTGGCGGCAGGGGAAAAAAACGAGGGAAATAGGAGGACGAATGGAGGGAAATTGTATCTTTGGTAGTGGAGGTTACAAGTTATGAGGTGGAGGGACCATATATGCTGCTTTCTCCGGTTTTTTTACTTAGTTTTTGATTTTTTTATGGTCTATAATACGACTTTGATTACTTTTTTTCGTTCTTGTTTACTTAGTTTTTGATTTTTTATGGTTTTTAAGACACGATTTTAACTACTACTTTTAATAAATTTACACTAATATATAGTAATAATATTATGAAAATGCTTTTAACTACAAATATAATGATATAATTTTTATATAACAAATCTAGATAGTTTTAAACCAATTGCTTTCTTTGTTTTTATTTACTTAGTTTTTGGCTTTTTATGGTCTATAAGATATGACTTTGACTGCATCTTTTAAAAACCTTATATTAAGATATAGTAATAAAATTATAATATTATAAAAATATTTTTTAACTACAAATCTAATGATATGATTTTTATATAGCCAATCTAAGTAATTTTAAATTAATTGGCAGTTAAAATTTGATAGTATAAATTCTATGACGTCAAGAAAAAAAGGGAATAAGCATTTAGATAAACCAGGGAGAAAATGTAAATAGTCTTTTTTTTGGAACTTCACTTTCTTTTCTTATTCTTTCTTTTTGGTGAGGATTCATCATGTCTTCAATTATTCAACTAAAAAATGTATAGTTATGTGAACTAAATCCTAAAAATACACTAGATGCGCTCTGTATTGGTGCTGGCATCCTTTTGTTTTAATTGTTGATTTTACCTGATTATGTATGTATTAAAACTGTAGCTTGCTAGTTATGTGATTGTTATGAAAAGAAGGGAATGGCTTAAATTTCTGCAAATATTTGGAAATATTTGGTTGAATTCTGTGTGATGTGATGATCTCAAATAGAGAAAAAACTGTAGGCGATAAAGTGAGGTGTGACAGGCGAGAAACCATACAGCTGTGTGGGGTCCGAAATCCGTGGCGAAATGCGCGCGCTTTTATTTTCCCGCCGCTCACGCTGACACGTGGGGCCAGCGCCAGTGCGAGCGTGTACCAACTCGGGGTTTTTGGCGGGGAGCCTCCTGATTGGTTAACGCCAGCACATGACTAGGATAAATGCGTTGGACACATAGAGAAAGCTACACGAGGATTACCATGCGTGACATGTGGGTCCTCGCTTATCTCCCGAAATGCAAGGCGATGCCTCTCATGGGACTGCTCACATAAATAGCGTTGTAGCAGCTTTTCTTTCAAATTTGATATCGACTATTTGTTTTTATAAATTTAGCCTCTTCCTTGGATCTGCTAAGCTAGAGAGCTCGACAGATCACCAACCGACCGCATACAATTAGTGTACATATTTAATTAGTGCTAATTACATTTAATTAGTACTAATAATGATATTTAAATTAGCACTAATTATGCTGACGCTGTGAGGGGCTCGGCAGCAGCTGCCGAGCTACTGGAGCTCGACAAGTGCCTATTGATCTAAGACTCAGTCATTCATGACGTAACAGTCGATACCTATGGGCGTCACTACTCTCCCTAGCTACGCCCTGGACGAAATACTTAGGCCTCTTTGGAACCGGGAATTCAAGTTCTAACGGTAACTAAATTGTTTCTTAGGTAATTTCTGTAAAAATCTTCGTCTCATAAAAGCCAAATTAGGCTTCGTTTAGAATACATAAATTCAAATAGCTGAGGGAATCTACTCTCGTTGAATGCGCTGTTTGTTTCCTATGAATATCTATGTAAACATAAGGTCTGTTTGGCAACGATCATGCGCTTATGGTTTTGGTGAAATTTTGAATTTTGGTACATTTACAGATGATTACGGAGAGAGAGATACCTACTTGCGATTTTGGATGATACAGATGTTGGGCTTTTAACGTGTACATCGTTTAACTTGTAGACCCGTCTTGAGAAAATACTTCGTTTGAAAGTTAGATACTGTAGCAAAAGACAAAAGTCGTCAGCTTCGGAGAAAAATATTAGACCATATATGTGTTTCAAAAAGGGGTGTAATTTTTTAGGAATAAGTACATTCTCCGCACTGGATTGTACACCCAATTTGCAGTAAACCAACAAAATTCTAGGCGGCGGACCATAGTTCAAGCCCAACTTGCTAAGAGCATTTGAAGAAGAGACAGGTCCATCACAAATACAAGTAAAAACATTTAGCCCACTTGACTAAAAGTCCGCGGCCCAATACGGCTGCCGCCAAGACGATCTCGCGCTCGCGTCGCCTAGGTTCCGAAGAATCAGCAGCAGAAAATCCCAGCGTGGTATGGGCCGGAAAGTTGCAGAGTATTTAGCCGAAATAAAGAGACTTATATCCGAAAGGTATGTGGCATTGTACCTAATTTTACTCCATAGTTCTCTATAAAGACAAATATATGTTTTTGTTGCACAATTAAATAGTAGCTATTTGAAAGTATTAAGTATATTGCTCCTAAATTATTTTATCCTCATAGTCTCTGGAAGAATAGTGGGATAAATGTCTAGAAGACTAAACATTATGATACTCTAGCAGATTTTCTCACAATATCATCACTTATGTTTTATTTTTGTGATTACGATATTGGAATGGATGTCGTCTTGAGGGGAGCATATATGCTAAACTTTGATTATCATACTTTAGACTACAAAAGTCTTAATTTTGATTTACCTAGAAGAATTCAATTTGATGATCACTACATGAACTAAATTACCTTGAAGGTTTTACCATTTATAGGTGCTGAATTTAGGGACAGCACTTCTATGAATAATAGCACATATATATTTTTGAACTAGAAGATCAAATACTATTAAGGAAGGATAGTAGTCCAAAAGTTGATAAAAGCAAATCGAATCGTTGCACTCTTTTTCCCTTAGTGAGTTTTTTTTTCTCACATAAAGGTTTTTAATGAGGCAACTTGTGAAATTCAGCTTGTGTCACTACTACAAAAGAGGCTAAACTAGACGCTTACACCATAGACGGTTCCTAGGAACCGTCTGTGCTATAAGTATCATAGACGGTTTATACGAATAACCGTCTGGTATTTTCACAGACGGTTATTTATACGAGCCGTCTGTGATAATACAAGACATCATAGACAGTTCTTGATAAGAACTGCCTACGATAATGACAGACATCACAGAGGGCTTGTATTAAAAACTGTCTGTGATAATGAAGTTATCACAGACGATTTGTATTAAAAACCGTCTGTGATATGTTTCCCGCCTCGTAATCCCCCAAAATTTCATAATCTCCCGCCTGAGTTTGAGTAGGATTCAGTTTTGAGACACCTTTAGTAAAACGGGCATAACTTTTGCATACGGTGTCCGTTTTCGACGTTCTTATACTCATTGAAAAGCTAACGATGAGCCCGATTAAAAAAATGACCTACTTGCGCCAGTCATGTTGGGCCCAGATTTTTCAACCAGAATCCTCTGTGATTCCACCGCACTATTCCCTGGATCAGTAGATAGTGCTCACAGATATAGTACTGAACATCAAAATACATATCATACGGAAGCATAACTATAATAGTAGACTTACTCATGGGCCGATCAGGCCAAAATCAATAAAATACAGTAGCGAAAACGAACCACACTGGTGGGACCCTCAGGATGTGCCCACAGGCAGCCAACTGGGGGTTCGCAACCTAGATCTTGATACTTTCATCTCCTTCACCATCTCGATCAGGTATATTGCTGAAGCATAGCGATGCGACTCCTGATTCTGGATTAATTGAGTGGGCGAGGGTGAGCATAAACCACCGTGCTCCGCGAGCCAATACACAAGATGCAATTAGATAACATGCATGGCTTATCAAGGAAAGGCTCGGGTTATTTTATTTGCCATAAATTACTTTTAAAATATGATACATAGGAATTTCCTGAGACCTAGCAGTTTTAACTAAAATATAAGATGTGAAGGAATGCAATAATAATAATAATAGCGATCTAGATTCCAACCACCGATATCTTTTGTGACCTGAATTCCTAATAATCCAATCTCATATTCGCTATTCATGAACTTTTCAATTCTGAATTATAATATTATCCAACATTATTACTTTTAAATCCACCAGTATCATTTGTATCACAACTTTCTAACAATTCAATACTTTCTATTATTGATTCAAAACCATAGTTTTGCTCCTCTATTATCCAACCTAAATCTTTACCATCTATCTCCAAACTAATTCATTATTATAAACATCCGCTGGGAATAATGTTATTAATTAAGTCTATATTCCGATAGTTGTTATCACATCTCCAATTTCTCAAAAATTCAATTAATCCATCTACTAATCGATCATATTCCATTATTCCACTATTGTAAACATCCCCCAAGAATTATACAATTTATCAATGTTATAATCCATTAATTATTTTCACACTTCCTATTTCTTCTCAAGAATCGATTAATCCATCTATCTAGTCAATCTAATCATTTAGGCTCCACCAATTTTATTCTTCCAGAATTCACATTATCGTTGGCTTCCGATGATCGACATGAAACCTACCAATATTTTTGTGTGTTCACCACAAACATCTATCTTCTTTACTTACGACTCTATTAATTCTTTTTCATTCATATTTTTTTGTAAGAAAAGAAGTGTTTTTTAACCATGGGTAATAAAATCGAACATGGAAAATATGTTTTTACTAGCATAACTCTTTCAGAAGTAACACCTTAGGTTAAACTTTAGGCTTTATTTTTGAAAAAAAAGTCCTTTCTGAAGAAATGTTTTTTGAGAAATAACTTTGTTCTTACTATTTGAGAAACCAAAGTAAATTTTCGAATAAGTTTTAGTAGGTAGTTGAACTTATGGAAATTTCCTTGGAAGATCAGGTTTGTTAAAATGAATTTAAAAATGAATTTTGTAAATGATTCGATATTCGATCCTCCAAGGATAAAACAAGTTTTCAAAATGAGTTTCAATTTAAGCATTGCGATTTTGTCCAAAAGTAAGTTTGCAAAGAAAGTTTACAAGAGGAGTACTGCATTTTTATTATTTTGAATCCAGGATGAGAGAGCTGCAGAAGTATAAATGGCAAGGGCAGCATATAGATGAGAGGGAACCATCTAAGAGGGATGAGAATGAGAAATACTACTTATATTATTGGAAATATATTTTGAAGAAATAAGTCTAGTCATGAAACTAACAGGCAGGCTAACTAGGCCACAACCTACAATCGATATGCTCTGATACCAGCCCTGTCGGACCCGGATTTTTCAACCCAGAATCCTCTATGATTGCACCACACTATTCCCTGGATTAGTAGATAGTGCTCATAGATACAATATTGAACATTAAAATACATATCATGCGAAAGCGTAAGTATAATAGTAAACTTACTCATGGGCCGATCAAGTCGAAATCAATAAAATGCAGCAGCGGAAACGAAGCACACTGGTGGGACCCTCAGGATGTGCCCACAGGCAGCCAACTGGGGGTTCGCAACCTAGATCTTGATACCTTCACCTCCTTCACCATCTCGATCAGGTATATTGCTGAAGTATAGCGATGTGACTCCTGATTCTGGATTAATTGAGTAGGTGAGGGTGAGCATAAGCCACCGTGCTCCGCGAGCCAATACACAAGATGCAATTAGATAACATGCATGGCTTATCAAGGAAAGGCTCAGGTTATTTTATTTTCCATAAATTTCTTTTAAAATATGATACCTAGAAATTTCCTAAGACCTAACAGTTTTAACTAAAATATAAGATGTGAAGGAATGCAATAATAATAATAGCGATCTAGATTCCAACCACCATTGCATGGTTTCTGCACCATATGCTTAACCTTTCAGCGTTATAACCGCTTACCTTATCACTAGGGCAACCCCCAGGGCAACACAAATCAGAGCTTTCCACTACCCTCCACTTTTCCAATTCCACCCACAAAGTTTTTGAAACAGAACTATATCTGGTTAAATTCCCATGTCTGCCCTTGACCGTGGGTACGGCTATTCGAATAGTTTTGACTCTGCAGAGTTTGCACACTTTGCCCACAATAGATAATCTACTCGCTGCCCCACATGATTCCTTAGTCATGCGGTTGAGTAGATCATTACAATAACTGTTTAAAATACCTTGCCCCTTCTATCATCTCACCCATGTGGGCTTTTCCCACTTGCGATATGTCCCATAAGTTGTGCGGGATACTCTTCCCCTATGCGACTAGCAGCTGGACTACCCACATTGACTAGCTCGCCGCGGAAAACTTCACCCTCAACGTGTGTCCCATTCAAGTCGTCACACAGATAGCCACTTGCACTACCTCGCCTCCTCCACCGATGAGATGACTTTCATGGTTCAGTAAATCTACTAAGCCAAGTTGTAATTTACAGACTTGTGGTTGTACTTGTATTACACAGGAGGTCATGACAAGATTCAGTCCTTAGGGTTATCTAGGCGGTTCTATCACTAACCACACTCCCATGCACCGCTGCACCATACCCCCGAACCATCCGCTCAGATAGATAAACAATTTGAGGTTTTTGGGAGCATAAAATAATCATACCAAAATATACCAGTCATTTCTACCATGACTTCCCAAACTAGTTTCTCATGATCAAAATGTGATGCTTGGAGCATTTTAGTGCCCCCGAATATCTAAGCAATACTAAGCATGACGTATAATCATAGACTTATTTTCAAAAGTTTTACATTTATAATTTGCTAGGGTGGCAAGGTTCAATTATTCCAATGTTTCAAAAGGAGATGTAATACTAGAAAGTCAAATAATAGGCATATAACTAGAATCTTAAAACAAACATATATTTGCATATGAAATAACACCATGCAATTTGATAATTTAAATAAAAGTAAATTTGCAGAAAAAATATAGGTTCAACATGATCAAAGTATTGACTCGCCTGGCATGATTTACCTCGGTCTTGAGCTCATTCAAAGTTTTCTCATACGATAGTCTTGAGCTTCTAGTCTTCATCTTTATCTGGATCTTGGTCTCGCTTCATCCATGGACGCTTCGGGGTTTCGATTTCTAATTACGTGCTAAATAGTTGAATCCAAATAAATTCAAATAAATTCCAAATATTAAAAGAAGGGTAGAAATAGATAGATTGGAAATTTTAATGGATTTAGGAATTTGAATAGGCTCAATCGGAGTTAGGATGAAGAAGGATGAGCTTCTAGAAGTTTGAATTTAAGGGAACAAAAAATAAAAAAATTTCACCGTGGTCGAAAGCTATATGTGCTCGGAAGATCCGCACGGTCGGATGCTCTGTAGTGGTCGGAAGGCAAGAGTGGTCGGGGACAAGAGCGGTCAGAAGCTCTATAGTGTAGTCAAAATGCTATGGGGGCAGCCAGAAGCTACATTAATTTGAACATGGTCGAAAGATACCGTAATTTCTATTTGGTCAGATTACAGCATGGTCGGTGGTCAAACATCGTGGTCTGTGCTCGAACAGCCATGATCGGGTGGCTGAACGTGGTCGGAATCCTATACGTGGTTGAAGGCGAAGCCGGAGAGGGCGGTCAAAGTCGGGAACAGAAGTGAGTGGTCGAAAATAGCGAGGTCTACTGAGTGGTCGAAAATGGCTTCGACGACATGGAGTGGTCGGATGGATCAAATGGCTCGGAGCGGTCGGATGGATCGGACGGCTCAAAGCGGTCGGATGGATCGGAAGGCTCAGAGCGGTTGGATGGTATCCGCGATCGAGCGATGGTGGTCGAGAGTGGCTGAGGTCATGTGCGGCTTCGCCAATGCAGTGGCGCATGGTGACAGCGATCGTCGGCGCTCGATAGGTGGCTTCGCTGGCGGCAGCCGGTGACTGGGGAAGGGGCGGCACGTGGTAAAATAGATGGCCGAGGAGATAAGGAGGCTAGGGGAGGTGTCAGCTCAGGTCTGGTCGCTGCTGAGGGAGGACCAGTGGCAGATTGGTCATGGTCGTAAGTTGGAGTTGAGTGTGGTTGGAGGCGCTACGTGGTCATAACCTCCGAGTGCTATTAGTCGAAAGCTTGGGCGGTGGAGTGGTCAAAGACTTTTGAGCATAGAGAAGTCAAACTCGGAAGGTGCTGAGTGGTCAAAAACCTCAACATGGTCGTAAACGACTATGAGTGGTCGTAAAAGACATTGAGTGGAGTGGTCGTAACAGACATTGAGTGGTCGTAAGCGACTTTGAGTGGTCGTAAACGACTCTGAGTGGTCGTAAACGATTATAGAGTGGTCGTAAATGACTTCATAGTCGTAGCTCGACTGTGTGGTTGTAAATGACTTCATAGTCGTAAGCCCGATTGTGTGGTCGTAAACAACTTCATAGTCGTAAGTTCGACTGCGTGGTCATAAATTTAACTGCGTGGTCAAAAACGACTACGTGGTCATAAACGACTACGTGGTCGTAAGTTCGACTGTATGGTCGTAAATTGACTGTGTGATCGTAAACGACTATGAGTGGTCATAACGACTACGTGTGGTCGTAAGGAATATATAGTCATAAGCCCAACTGTGTGGTCGTAACGAGTACCAGGTACTCGTAGTCATGGGACTGGGCCTCAACACGTTGCATCGTCTTCCTCCGACTGACACTCGGCGAGCTCGCCGCCGGCGGAGGAGACGGTAGCCAAAGCTGAGCACCCCCATAATGGGTTGCTCACGCCCGCGTCTACCCGAAGACAGAGTCTCACCGGCCAATTCTATCAGGCGTTGGCCGACGACAGCCGTAGGCGGCGGCGGAACAGGGGAAGGATGGCCACGGCGGTGAACGGCACATAAGCTTAATTAATTTCTAGGAGAGCATCTAGGCGAGCGTGGGAAGCTACCTCAGGGGTCGGTGCAGCTCGAGAGAGATGGCGACTAACGGAGGAGGCACATGGTCCAGGCTTAGTTTGGGCGGTGAGAGGTTCAGCCGAGAAGGGGGATGGCGTCGTGGTGCTCCGAGGATGCCCCGATGGGTAGGAATTGGGCTATGGTGGCACCAATCGGCGGATTGCCTGTCGGTCGGCTTTGGGGAAGAAGAGACCGCCGGCGAGCTAGGGGCGCGGGGAGGTCGATTGCTCGAGGTGGGAGGAAGAGTGGGGCAGTGCGGTGCTGTCAGAAGCCCAGGCGAGGCTTTATAATTGGCGGCAGGGCGTGGGCGATGGGACCGGTCGGAGCGAGCGCGGGCGCGTGCTGACACTGGACCAGCGAGCAGTCGGGAGCGCGTGAGCCGAGACGGGAGAGAGAAGTGACGGGAGCAGACGGGCACTGCGGCTGACGGAGGCGACACTCATGGAGAGGGTGGTGATGCGACGGGGCGACGGGTCAAGCGGCGGACAGGGCGAGGAGGGTGAGATGGCCGGATGCGACACGATGCCGATGCGACAAGAGCAGGGCACGGACACGGACGTGCTTGCGACAGGGGGGCACTGTGGCTGGCGGAGATGGTCGTGGGCGACCGAAAGCGGCGTGCCCCTGCAGGAAAGGCGGGGCCGGTTGATGAAGTTCTGATGCGGGAGCACTGAGGAGAGAGGGGAAAGTAAGGAAGGAGGAGGGAAGGAGACCGAGCCACGGTGACGCGATGGAGGCGACGGGAGTAGGGCTTGGCAGGGCATGGGCGTGGATGGTGATGCGCACGTGGCCAAGACAGGGAGGCAGGCCACCGACGAGAACGAGGTGAGCGCTGTCGGGAGAAGAAAGAGAGGAGAACAAGTGGAGGAGGAAGAGCCAGCGCGACTACGAAGATAAAGGAGGAAGAAAAGAAAAGAAGAAGGAGGCGGGGCAGGAGCCAGGCCCAGCGGCAGAGAGGGGAGGAGAGAGAGAGGGAGGAAGAGAGAGAAAACGGGCTGGCCCACATGTGAGAGAGAGGAGAGAAAAGAATGAGAGAAAATAAGAGGCTTTGGCAATTTTTGGATTTTGAACTTTTGATTTGAATTTCTATTTCATATTTAAGATTACTGAATTCCAGTTTTGCAATATATTAAAATTCAAAAATTAAATTTTTAGTTCCTTTATTTGGATGCGGTTGTTTGATTTTCGGCTTAAGTTTAAAATTTAAATTTTAGTTTGGATTCGAGTGTAATTTAAAATTGGGTTAGAATTCATAATTCATTATTTTATATTATTCCCATATCTTTCATTAACACCATTATTATGACTATGACTGCTATAGTACTTTCTGAATAAATATTTAGAAGAAATTTGAATGCCAGCAAATTGAAAGAAAAAGCTTTAAGAATTTCATAGTTCTGAACATCTGAATTTTGGGATGTTACAAGTCGCCATCTAAGACCCTCAAATCAGCCATCTTTAACCCCAAATTTGCGTTTTAAGTTTTTATTTTTACCAAAATTTTTGATCTTCCCTTCGGAATTTGGGCTTCGCCTCAACTGCAAACGAGTATATATAAGCCATATAAAATTTTGCTATTTTATCTTTTGAGAGTAGCTATTTATATTGTACGATATATTGTCTTTGAGACTAGCTGTTATCATAGACGGTTTTTGTTATAAACCATCTATGATGTCTCTATCATTGACAGTTTGTAATCCGAACCATCTGTGATGTCCCGCCATGTCACTGATCCGCGGCATGTCCCTCAAGATCCCGATCTCACCCGTCCATTCTCTCCGCATCGAACGGCAAGCACCGTTCTTCTCGCCACCTCTCGCCCTTTATTAACCCCCTCTCCCTACTCGAAGAACCAATACCACCAATACTATTCCAACTCATTTGTGCACGGCAAGGGTGAGAAGGGGTTCGGTAAGGGCGACTGAAATTTTGCTTGAAGCAAGATGGAAAGGAAGAAGGCAATGGCAAATCTGCACTATTCTAAGTTGTCGGCACAAAAGCTGTTGATTTTGTCATAGAAGTTGAAAATGGTGTTTATTGCCTTTTTGTTTCTACTACTTGAAAATTTTCCGCACCATTTGTTTTAGATTGTAGTTTAATGACGGATGTGTAAGTCTAGCTTGCATTAGCCTAAAGTTTCTTGTACTGTAAGTATTTTTCTGAATTTGTAGCCGTAAAGCTTATCTTCGTAAAATTGTAAATGTCCTCTTATGTATGAAGTGCTATGGGTAACCTGCTCGATATCTTGTAATGTTGTAATGGTGGATTCTAATCTTAATGGAAATATAATATGTTGCTGTGTTTGTTGCTGTGTTTGCTTGTTTTCAAATGATATAGTTAACATTTCCTGAGGCTAGCCGAAAAATAGAAAAATTTAGGTATAGAATGAACTATTACAGACGATTTTGTGGTATAAACCGTCTATGAAGAATTATCACAGACGGTTTGAACCAGAAACCGTCTGTGATGGGGAAGTATCACAGACGGTTCTATATACCAACTGTCTGTGATACTCACACATCACAGGTGGTAGCTAGAACCGTCTATGATGTGTGAGTATCACAGACGGTTGGTACCAATCATCTGTGATGTGTGAGTATCACATATGGATGGTAGCTAGAACCGTCTATGATAGTGTTCTTCACAAACAGATCTAGTTATAAACCGTATGTGATGCATTTATCACAGACGGCTCACAAACCGTCTATGATAACCTCTGATTATCACTGACACATAAATTCAAACGGTTCAAAAAACGGTCTATGATGATAGTTTTGAACCGTCTGTGATGACCCTTTTTTGTAATAGTGTGTATACATTGTACTCTTTTCTCTATTCATTTCTTTCTATTGTTTTTTCGGAAGGAGTTTTCAACGAGACATTTGCACGTCGTGGTATTCGTCTAAAGGGCAGTGTTATGAAACCAACCCCCGTAAGAGGGTACAGTCGGCCTAGGTTGGCTCCATCGTTTTCTTTCTTGTTCTCCATGTAGGAGATGTGGCCGTATACCAAAAGAACTCTAGACTATAAATATAAGATAGAGAGACTATCATTGTGCACACATAAGTCATATCAATGAAGAAGATCACCTGATTGCTCTCTCTCTCATCTTTATGTCAATTGTTCATCTATTTTTGCTCTTACTAATTGTTATGATTGTTCTTACTTCCTAGTTGTATTGAGTGGCCTTTGGATAGCTCGACATACAAGTGTTTCATCAATATGTTCTCCATCCATGAGTATGTGCCAGTACAAGACTCTAAGTAGTGGCGGAGCTAGGAATTTTTTGAAGCTTGGAGAAGCCCATTGCGTGTTTGCCGACGAGCCAAAAACACGGCCACTATAGTCAAGAACACCCACTGCACTGTTCGTCGATGAGCACAGGCTCCACCACTAACTCCAAGTCACCTAGAGTTCATCCAGGGCCCCTCACGCATATCGAGCTGTTTCACAGCTGCCGAGCCTAACCCAGCCCATCCGACCACGTAGCCTAGTCCTCCACGCATGAGCGAGGAGTGGTAAAAGTCGGCCCAAATTATACTCTTTATTGTGAGAGCATGAGCTTAAGAATTAAAAAGTGCATCCTGGTGCAGAATGCACATGTACATATGTCCTTGAATTTCTTTAGGAACGCCATTAGCTTTCTTACTTTCAAGTTCAATTCTATAGTGGGGATCAAGTTCATCATACCTCTCAAATGCTTTCTGAAATGTTTGTGCTGCCTCTAGCATTGAATAAGTAGAATTCCACCTTGTGCTAACATCAAGAGACAACAAAACTTTGCTCTGTATTTTTTCCAGTTCAATGCACTTATTGAAACTGTCAAGTCTAGATGGATATTGCCAAATGAATTTGACAGCCCTCGGATGCGTGTGACTGATTTCCCTGCCTCGTGCAAGCCATCTTTTGAGACCAAATTAATGATATGAGCAGCATACCTCATGTGAAGAAATTTACTTTGTAAAATACTGCCTCCCATTTATTGAAAACTTTCTTTAAGTAAGCTACAACAATGTCATTTGAACTTTCATTATCAACCGTGATGGTTAAAACTTTATCAATGCCCCATTTGTTTAAGCAATGTTCCACTTCTTTACCAATAGCCTCACCCTTGTGACTAGTGACAGTGAAAAAATTTAGAATTCTGTTATGCAGTTTCCAATCATTGTCAATAGAATGTGCAGTTAAACACATGTAATTTTGATTTCTCAATTATGTCCATGTATCATTGGTTAACCACACCCTTTTGCATGATTTCATTATAAATTGTTTTAGTTTCACTTTTTCTTCCATGTAGAGGCCAAAGCTATCCCTAGACAGTAAATCTTGAGGCTACAATGAACCTTGGACAAGCAGTAGACATAACTTGTTTGAAACATTTATGGCTTCGACCTCTACAATCTTAAAATGCAGCTAAGCCATTATTAACATGCAAGCAGGAGATTTTCTTATAGCCTCTTGGTCAAATTTCCATGTAGATAGTGTTCCCATTCCAGAACCATCACCATTTAGTTTAAAACTTAACCCTTGCCGTCACTGACATGTGGCCCCACGTGTTAGTAGTACTGTTCATTGTCTCTGTTTCACACCCAGACTCCGCCACAGTGCCGACCTCAGACTCCATTCTACACTGCCTCTTCATGCTATTTAAGGCTACCCAGACCAAGGCTTCTGCACTAAAAACCCTAAGCCATCACTGGAGATCTCGTGCCGCACCACCGGAATTGAGCTCGGATTAGATGTCGCCGCCGCCGTCTTCGTCAAGGAATTCCATTGTCTTTGGTGAGTCTCAAGGCTCGCCGTCATCATCGTTGGGAGTCCTCACTAAGAGCTACTTCATCGTCACTCGCGAGCCACTGGACCTAGGTCTCCTCCACCCAGTAACACATGTTGAGACAAAGCGCGATCGCTAGGAGCCTTTGGGTGCAGATCTCGTCGTCCTGATCGAGCTTCACCTAGGGCGATGGGGACAAAGTCCATGATCCACCTGGTGAAGTGCAGGCTACTGTCATGCTCGATCTTGTGGTAGAACCACCGCTGCAGTCAATGGGACTCCCATTTCATCCATGTTGAGCTTGTGGGGAAAGCCTTCAAAGCTCCGGTGCGGAGCTGAAGACTCACACTGCATAGGTTTGAATATTGAAATCACCTAGCCGCTTGGGCTAGCACCACGCGTCATGTAGGGATGCGAAGATGGCAATGCTTGGGATGGTGGCCTCTGAACGAGCCACCCATGAGAACACAGTGAGACGAGTGATGGTGTTCGGTGAAAGTTGTTGAAGCTCCAGCTCGTATAGCTGGAGAAGGTCGCCCACAAAGCGAGTGGAGGGGATCCGAAGCCCGGCATCGAAGTAGGACACAAAGACCAGGGTCTTGCCCTCTCTAGAATAGGTTCCATTTCTTTTAGGATCACAGAAGAACTTGGCTGGACAAAATGTGCACCTAGCCTTTTGATCTCTATTGTTATCTATAAATTTCTCAAAGTGTTAGAACATGTGGCTAGGTCTTGAATAGTTGTGATGATGAATAATCGATAATGTTACTTATCGATGTTATTTGAGGTGTGTGGCATGTGTGGACTTATGTCGGTCAGGTTGAAAAGAACTTGTGCCGAAAAAAGATGTTGCTTTGGTCTTTGCATGTGCAATGTAATTGGGAGGCGATCGTGGTCTACGGCGAGGACCAGGAGATGGCTTGGTGCAAATTCATGATCCAGAGGGTCAAGGATGCTTTAGATCAAAGATGCATGATGCGTGTTGGAGCTACGGTAGTGTTTGTTCACTTGTTCAGTACTTTAGTACATTGTACATTGGTTCACTTGCTTGCTTGTTCAGTACATTGGTGAGGATATACAGAAGAACGTATGTGTATGTTCAGTACATTGGTTCACTTGCTTGCTTATTCAGTACATTGGTTCACTTGCTTGATTTGTAGATATACAGGAGAACGTATGTGTAGTTCAGTACATTGGTTCACTTACTTGATTTGTAGATGACTTGCTTAGTTTAGAACTGCAGACTTTAGAGTCCAGTTCATTGGTTTTGAATCTTTTGATGGTTAGTGATTTTGCTTGATTTGTAGATGATTGAACCTGATGATACCGTTGGGAAGGACAAGGAGCAGCATGAGAAGGAGTAGAGGACAATGAGGACAAGGAGAAGTAGAGGACAATGAGTAAAAAAAGAAAAGCAACGACGCTAAGATCTGATGTGTGGGAAAGCTTCACGAAAATCAAAATTGGAGATTCAATCAAGAAGGCCAAGTGCAAACACTGCAGTCATGAGCTTCATTGTGGCCCCAGAATTAATGGTATATCCTCCTTGAATTCTCATTTGAAAATTTGCAAACGCAATCCGAATAGGAACACTGACCATAAGCAAGACACATTGCAAGTACAACCAAATCAAAAGGATAGTAGCCACTATGCAATTTCCACTTGGAAGTTTGATCCTAAAGACATTGGAAATGCTTTTGCTGAAATGGTAATTGAAGATGAGCTTCCTTTCGCTTTTGCTGAACGTGGAGGATTTAGAAAGTTTATGTCCAAAGCTTGCCCACGTTTCTCTGTGCCTTCTAGAAAAACAACTACTAGGGTGCTATTTGCGTGTACGACAATGAGAAAGAGAAGCTCAAATAATTTTTTAATGACTGTTGTGAAAGAGTTAGCCTAACAACTGACACTTGGACTTCAAACATACAATAAAACTACATGTGTGTCACAACACATTTTATTGATAATGATTGGAAGCTATATAGAAAGACCATTGGTTTTTTCTTGGTAAAGGGACATAAGGGGGAAGACATTGGGAAAGTCTTAGAGAAATGCTTGATAGAATGGGGCACAGAGAAAATTTTCACAATAACTATTAATAATGCCAACTCTAACGATAGCGATCGAAATTAGATGAGGAGGATGTTGAATAATTCAAATAATAGCAATGCTAAAAGACAAGTATCTTCATACGAGATGTGCTGCTCGTAACGCCTTGTATTAGGCAGTTTTCTTTGGTGTTTTTAGAAATCGCCTTAAAAAGTTTACTTGTTTACGTGTTTTTATTAAAATTACCTTAGAAAATAGCTAATCCAAGGCGTTTTCTTAAAATGCCTTCCAGAAAACGCCTTTAATTCCATCAATGTTGTAGTGGCATATATAGTGCTAGCAAGTTCCTGCTGTCCTTTGTTTTCACCTGGGTAAAAAGTTGTAAGGGTAAAAACCTGAGAGGTGGATCTTTTGCTGCCCTCATTCTGCCATGGAATTTAAAATCTGAGAGGCATCTTTCTGGAGTATCTGCAGAGCCAGAGACGTGCAATAGATGGAAATAACCGTGCACATGCAGTTCCCGGTTCCTATGTCTCGTGGCAGATCCTGCTCAGTCCACAGTGCTTCAATAGATACTGAAATCTTGCAAGTGATGTACAAACTATACATTACTACTACATATTTTAGCTACTATAGTGAGTATTCTAATGGTACTATACTGCACCAGCAATGAATTCCTAGCTAGGTCTGCAAATTTGAATCCAACGGCCGGCCAACAATAGGATAATGACGAGACAACGTGCCTATATAAAATATCAAATTTTATATGCTAATATAGTTCATCGTAAGAATCAGGATTCCACTAAAATCCTATATAATCCTACGATTGTAATCGCGACTCCACCACCATACTAGGTCCTCTTCATTTAAATTTTTTAATCCTAGGTCCAGATCCGTACAGAATGCTGTGCGAAATTAAATAAATGCTTCTCTTCCTCCCCAAAAAAAGAAAATGTAAATAAATGCTAACAGTGCACCGCGTACATCAGAAAATACGGCCGTGCCATTTATTTCAGGATCCAATCGCTCATATTTGGCCTAAGGCATGCATGGACCCAACAATCGCTCATATTTCAGTTAGAATGTGAATAATTAATTAATCCCCGTAACTTTTTAGCATTTGAATAATTTTCTCCAAACTAGTTTCACAGTGCAAACAACCATGTGCTTCTTGTGATTGTTGCATCAGTCCATCACCCTGTTTACAATTGATAATATGGTGATTACGTATGTACCTGCACCAAAGAAAAATTCAGGATTCTTAGAAGAAAGAGCACTGTTTCTAAGTCCAAATCAAAGATTATTCCAAAACAGAGCTTAGAAGAAAGAGCAAACTACAAAAAGAAAGCTTGACGGGCTACCTATAAAAGGAAAGTTGCTAACTTCCTCTGTCAAGGACAATTCAGTTAGCAAACAGCTGCTGTCTTTAGCCCAGTTTTCAGGCTGAATGTGATCGTGCCAGGTTAGAAGTGGAACAATTGGAAAATAATTCAAATGTGGTCACTAGCTGCATTGTAATTGTATCCGATACAGATCCATTGCAGCTGACATTGCTAAAATTGAACTTCAATGTTCTAGTGACCTTCAGGAAGTATGTGGAACTAAAAGAAACGCTAATATACACACATAAAATGTTGAATGCCAGTATGCGAGTCACACTTACAAAGGTACAACTACTACACACAGATATAATTACTCTCTCTTAGCCTAATGACAGCCTCAGGTTATTCCGGCTATAAGTAAGGGAGCAAACGGGGCGGATGATTTCCGTCTATCTGACCGAACGAAGGTTTGTGAAACGAATACAGAAGGGATAGATGGGTATCCGACACTATTCGTGTCCGACTCCGACTCCGAGAAACAAATATGGAATAGGATACGGGATAAGTGATATCCGTCCGTATATATCCGTATGTCAAGTGATATGAGGAAGTCTGTTATGACTTCACATAGGAACAAGATAACATATAGGCATATTGTCACATCTAAACAGGTGGGAGTACTGAGTGTTCCTCCTTCAATATCTCAATAATTAATCTCTCCATGTTCGCTCTATGCAAAGAAGCGGATAATTTCTGTCCGATCAACCGTCCGAAAGATTATGGAACAGATATGAATGGAGAAATGGATATCCAACATTATCCGTGTCCGACTCCAACTCCGAGGAAAAAATATGGAATAGGATACAAGATAAATGATATCCGTCTGTATCCGCTCCGATTGCACTCCTAGCTATAAGCCACAGATATAGTTACTCTCTCATAGCCAGAGAACATGAACGAACTACCATTCTACTAGTTAGAAAGAAACCACTCGCTAGAAAGAGAACGAACGTTCAGACCAGCACGAGTGTATATCATTAATTCCGTAATCAATTATCATAAGCATGGAAAAGTCTGACTAGGAAAAATGAGCCTGAAGCTTTTCCTAATTGTATCCATGGTCAGTCGGAGAGGCTGTCCGTAATAGATTGTATACAATGAAGAGCAAAACTTCAGGTCCTGTCCGAAATTAAGACTCTGCGACCACTCTCTGTACATAGTCTTCATAATTTAATTGTGCAGAGTCCAACCCAAGGCCTAAAATTATCACCGACAAGTGGCGACCCTCAATTGGTCTTGAGCATATGGCAGCCAGCGGTGGAGGCTGGCCCAAGCAACAAGTATTTCATTTCAGCTGAAACCCTAATCCCCATCAAACTGCAGTCAGTCAGCCCCCGAATCCCGATCCGTGCGACACATCTATCCTATCAACTGAACCCATCTATCTTGGTGGTTTCTGTGTACTGCAAAATATTGGGTCAAAAGAACACGATCCCGCTAGTTCACTAGTTGGATCCTCTTCATTAGTTCTTTTTCATAGTATAATTATTCAAAATAAGAATATGAAACTATTGATTAAAAAAGAAGAAGTGGAAGTATTAGTTATAAATGTATAGCTAATCTATGCATATTACTCTCGTTGCACTATCATAGACGTCAGAAAGATATTATTAGTCAAAATGAAATAGTAACCATGCATGCACGTCAGCTAGCAATTGTGCTTCGATCTCTGCCGCGTAGCTACGTAGCATGCAGAGGGCAATGCAAATATGCAATCCAGTCCCCAGAGCAAGAATGGCCGGGCAGGTCGACCGTACGTAAATTTACCTTCATATATTAACGGGAGACCAGGGCCGGCAACCTGAACGACGTACGACTGCATTCACGCGAGGCGCGCGATCGATCGAGCAACTCTTGTCAAACACATGCTGTGTATAAGTTCAGGCCCACATACATATGCAGCATGCACGTAGCAGACTAGCAGTGTGGTACAGTTAAATTAGGAAGAGCACTGTAGTGCAGTTAAATCACCTGTCAGTGGCTCTATTGTCCTGTGGAACAGCGATCCTCAGTCCTGCAGATTTTGCACTAGATGGAAAAGATTTGTGCTGGCTGAGGGAGACACATGCAGTTATTATGGTTCACTTTGTACAGGGCGGAGCTACTTAATTTGCCAATCTTAGCTGCTCAGTCCACAGTGCTTCAGTAGATACTGAAATCTTGCAAGTGGTGTACAAACTATACATTACTACTACCCCAAAATGCCAAAAAAGGAAACTTATCAATTAGGCATTTTCATGACCTACAAGACGACCCAGCAAACAGACAACCAAAATCGGATCCATAGAATCTAGGAGCCGTACGTGTTTCCTGTCATGAGTCATGAGTGCTCCATCATGATTCACGACCACCACGTCCCTGGCATAATTAAGGTACAACTACAGCTGATCAATTACTCCCGCATAGTAGAAGTACACCTAAAGCACTACTACCATCGAAGAGCTCTAGCAGCCTAGCCCTATTCGCTGCTGGTAGCTAACCGGGCGGCCATTGCACTGCCAGTTCGTTTCTTGGGAAAGAAACTCGAGACATGCGGACCGGCAGGTACGAGCTGCAGCAGTCGCTGGCGGCGGAGGCGGCTAACGTGGTGAGGCAGGCGGTGGGCCTGGCGCGGCGGTGGGGCAACGTGCAGGTGACCCCGCTCCACATCGCCAGGGCGATGCTCTCGGTGGCCGGCCTCCTCCGTGCGGCCTGCCTCCAGTCCCAGTCCAATCCGCTCCAGTTCAAGGCGCTCGAGCTCGGCTTCAGCGTTGCGCTCAGCCGCCTCCCCATGGCCGCCAGGCCGGCCGTCGCCATGTTCCACCACGGCCCGGCGCTGTCGAACGCGCTCGTCGCCGCGTTGAAGCGCGCGCGCCGGCGCCCATTGCTCGAGGGCGGCTGCGGCGGTGGCGGGCCCGCCGCCAAGGTGGGCCGAGCTCGTCATCTCCATCCTCGACGACCGAACGTCGGCCGGGTCATGCACGAGGCCGGCTTCTCGAGCTCCCTGGTCAGGGCCAACGTCGAGAAGGCCATCTCATTGGAGCAATCGAATAGGGAAAGCAGCAAGAGCACTTGTCCAAATCCCATTTACACGAAGTGTAGCAGGGCTGAACCATGTCTTGAGGCCGCCATCAAGGTCCCAGGCTTAAGCCTCGCATTAAGCCTCGGCTGCGGCAGGTTTTACATGTCCTATCACATGCATGCATCGGTTTTGGTTGAGTAATCTTTCGATTGTAGCGTGCAGTGGTTCTCTCTCTAGATCTGATACCAATTCTTGGCCGAAATATTTCTCTCTAGCTTGTATCACAATGGTCGGTAACAAAGCACAGCATGCCCCTCCTAGCCAGCTTAACTATGCTAGCTCTCTTGTCTGTGCTACAATTAAGTATATCCAAGTGTCCACAGCAGCTAAGTAAGTAACCTGATCATGCATGCATGACGACTTAGCAAATGACGGTGCATGCAACTTTACTTCTTTTAGGAAATTTAACAGTGGTGTTGATTCAAGTAGGAAAAAAATGCCCTTGCATGCATGTTAATTTCTTTGTTTTTTGCAGTGAGCTGCAAGCTAGCCAAGCAAGATCAGGGTGGCCGACGACCTTCGTTGGCGCAGCACCAGGCGACAGAGAGATGACATCCTGTGGCACAAGTCTTCAGGTACATGCATGTATGACGTATTGTTGCATAATATTTAAGCAAACCCTAATCCAGGGTCGACGCAGGCTACCTGCTGCCGGCAAAAGTTCACGGATCTCACCGCAGAGAATCTTAAGATTCTGTGCGACGCGCTTGAGCTGCGCGTCCCGCGGCACAAGGACATTGCTCCGGACATAGCGACCACCGTGCTCCAGTGCCGATCCGGCATGCCGACGTGGGTGAGGAGGCGAGAGAGGTTGACGCCGTCGACTTGGTTGCTCTTTCAAGGTAGGGACAGCGGAGGCAAGGAGGCAATGGCTCAGAACTCATGGCTCGTGTTTGGTTCCTACACCGAGTTCACCTCCATCACAATGGCAGATCAGGTCACCCCAGTTAACTCCGATTCCAGCTCCGGCGGCAAGCTCACCCTCAAGAGGCGGCGGAGATCACGAGACGACGAGAATGGCTACGTCGGAAAAAGGCTGTTTGAAGCGATCCTCGAAAACCCTCATCGTGTTTTCTTGATCAACGGCGTTGGACCGGTTGGATCGACTCGAAATCAAGCATCGACGCCATCGCAAATGGAAGAATGAGAGGTGGTTCCAATGGTGACGACGTGGTCAGTTTGGATGACGCCATCATAGCGCTCAGCTGTACTGAAGCGATCGACTCGTGGTCTTTTGCTTCCTCCCCTCCGGTGAAGCAACGAACCAGTAGAGAAAATGGCGAGGGAAAAGAAGACGGCATGGAGAAGGAAGGGAAATCACGTCTTAGCTTGGATTTGAATGCTTGCGTAGAGGATGGAGAAGAGGAGGAAGAGAATTCGATTTACGATGCGGGTCTCTTGAGTGATGTGGATGGTGTTTTTCTATTCCGATAGCATATGATTTCTCATGTTAGTTTGCTTCGTCTGGTCCGCAATTAATATTGCCCTAGTTTTTGTTCTTTTCCTTCTGTTTTCCTTAGTATTGCCCTAGTTTTTTTATATTAATATTCTCTGTACGTGATGAACTATCATATAATGTATTGTGGAAATCATGTTTGTAATTGGTACTTAAATGATACGAGTGGGCCACGACTATAATAGTTCAGTTTTTTTATTGTAAAAAGATTATTTTTTTTAGGTTTTCTATTATTTCCTTGAGCAATCAAAGCCTGCTTTAATGCTTCCCACAGATCCAAGTATAAACTACAGTATGTACGCATATTGAGAGCGTGATTTATAAATTTAGTTTTTAGGATACCGCAGAATCACAGCACTTTGCACTTTTCCTTTATTTTATTTCCTCTTTTCAGGCGATAAAAATTAACAAAAAAAATGTGCAGCCCACTTATTTTTTTAGGTTTTCTATTATTTCCTTGAGCAATCAAAGCCTGCTTTAGTATTCGTAGAATTTATTTCTGAAAGAGAAGCTGAAGTACTACTTGTGTGCAGCAATCTTTAGTAGTGACAAATAGATGATATATGGCACCAGGAAAAATGAGGTATTTGTACGTACGTTGCCAGTACGAGGTATATCATTAATTCCTTAATCAATTATCATAAGGATTGCTGACTAGGAAAAATGAGCCTAAGGATTGTATCCATGGTCAATCGGAGTCCGTAATAGATTGTATCCAATGAAGAGCAAATCTTCAGGTCCGGTCCGGAATTTTGATAAGACCCTGTGACCACTGTCTGTACATAGATATTTAATTGTGCTAAACAGGGCGCAGATGGGTCAGCAGCCCCCGCTATGGCCACTTGAGGAGCAAGAGGGGCCGGGCAGGTCGACCGTACGTAAATTTACCTTCATATATTAACGGGAGACCAGGGCCGGCAACCTGAGCGACGTACGACTGCATTCACGCGAGGCGCGCGATCGATCGAGCAACTCTTGTCAAACACATGCTGTGTATAAGTTCAGGCCCACATACATATGCAGCATGCACGTAGCAGACTAGCAGTGTGGTACAGTTAAATTAGGAAGAGCACTGTAGTGCAGTTAAATCACCTGTCAGTGGCTCTATTGTCCTGTGGAACAGCGATCCTCAGTCCTGCAGATTTTGCACTAGATGGAAAAGATTTGTGCTGGCCGAGGGAGGCACATGCAGTTATTATGGTTCACTTTGTACAGGGCGGAGCTACTTAATTTACCAGTCTTAGCTGCTTTCAGGCCCGATATTAGTCAAATTCTAGACCGTTGGATCTAATATTTAACGTATGTGGATACATGTCCCTCCTCTTTAACCCTGCTTCTCACCCTCCTTTCTATGCCATCACCGCTACTCGTGCACCTCCTTCCGTAGCCGCAGTCACCTACCACTGAAAACCTAATCGCCTCTCCACCTTCTCTATCATCTCTTACCTCTCGCCGGACACTTTTCTTATCCATTTTCAAGGGTTCAATGCCACAATTGTAAAACACATGACGATTCAAGAACACAATAAACAAAAATATAAGGTGAAAAGCCCAAATTAGAAAATAAAACCATGGATGCACTAGGTGATGATCAATATTCAAGGAGAGCTACAAGTATGTAGTGGATGTTAGTATTTTTCCAAGAAGTAAACAAATTGGGGCCAGCCAAGAAGTCGTTGGCCCTTTGCTTCCACAAGCCATCCTCCCATCTTAATTCATGTCACAAAACAACAACAACTATATTTGTTGGGGAATTTGCCAGGGTCTAGACGAGCGATGAACTTAAACTTTGAGATCACGCGCGAACATGTGTAAATACATATTAGATCTTTTGCGATGCGATACGCCTGCGTCCATTTCGTTGAGAGTCCTACACGAACACACCTTGACTTTCCATTACAATTGCTCTGAATCCTATACGGACTCTGAATCCTGACCTTTTACGACTATGAATGCTACAATACTTTCACAACCCCGGCCGCTACAGTACTTTCATACCTATGACTGCTACAGTATACACATTGGTCGTAAGCTACTGTGTTGTATAGACTGTCGTGGTCGTAAGACTGGTCGTGGAATTGACCAGACCTGAAGACAACTAGATTAACTCTATCAATCTCCTTTTAAGCTTGTTGTCTTCTATTGATGTTTCGCACACCGATTTTCTCCCTTATCTCTATAAACTTCAATCTTCAAGTGACTTGGTCAGGATATCAGTGAGCTGGTCTTTCATGCAAACATGCTGCATCTCTATCTTCCCTGATTCCACACATTATCTTATGTAATGAAAATGGGTATCGATATGTTTGCTTCTCTCATGGTAGACTGGGTTCTTCTACAACACAATTGCAGACTGATTATCGATCTTTAGAGTTACCTTCTCAACCTTCATCTCTAACATGTCAGCCAACAATTGTCTCAACCCCTTAAGAGTTCCTTTCACATACCTCAGTATGTGCTTTACATCTCCCATATGCTCCATAGTCGGCTTCTCCATGTACCTGCTCACCATGCCAACCAAGAACGCTAAATCCAGGTGTGTGTGTAGTAAGTATCTCTAGCTTTCTACTATGCTTAGGTATAGGGTCTTGTCCACATGAGGGTTTGTGCTGTCCTTGCTCAACATCAGGCGGGTTTCCATCGGAAATTGCGTTGGATTACAATCTTTCATGTTGCATTTGTCCAACACCTTTGTTGCATATGCAGACTGGCTGAGAGTGATCTTCCCAGAGCTCTGACATACTTCAATGCCTATGTAGTTGCTGAGTAACCCGAGGTCACTCATGCTAAATAACTTCTTCATATAGCTTTTGAACCTATTAATTTCCTTGATACTCTCTCTAGTGATGATCAAATCATCCACATAAACTCTAACCAACAAACTCCCTTTTCTTGGCTTCGTTTGTACAATGCATGCTCTAACGGGCATCTTTCAAAATTGAGTGCCCCAAGGACTTGTCTAGCTTCGAATTCTAAGCTCTTGGGGCTTGACGCAGACCATACAGAGCTTTGTGCAATCTTAACACCGGTGTTCTTCTCCTTTCTTCTCAAATCCTGGAGGTTGCACAACATATACTTCTTTTTCTAGGTTGTCATTGTGGAAGGCTGATTTCACATCCATATGATGAACCTCCCATCCTTCATGCACAGCGATCACAATAAGCAAGCACACCATCTCTAGTCTCCAACAGGGGCAAAGTCTTCGTCAAAATCAACGCTTTGTCATTGAACGTACCCCTTTGCAACTAGCCTCGTCTTGTGCTTTACGATCACACCTTGAGTATCCTTCTTTAAATTATAGAACCACTTCAATCCATCGGTTTATAGCTGTCTGGCAATGGAACAAGCTACCATATCCATTCTCTTGGACAGACGACATCTCCTCCTCCATAGCCCTTTTCCACTCGGGTTTCGCCTTGGCTTCTTCAAAGTTCGCAGACTCCTCTTTGAGTAAGTAGAACTCTGAATCTTCCAACTCTATCAGAAAAGTGGCATCATAGAGACTTTTCATGTCACGCTTCCGTCGTGGTCCTTCAGGTGAGCTTTTGTCGAGCTCCATCTGTAGCGGAGCTCCCGGTGAGACCGGCACTCCTAATGTTGTTTCAAGAGTGCATGGTGAAGATAAGCTGGGCATCCCAAACCCTGTGCTCGTACTGGTCGTGGTCGTGCCTGGAGTTACCGCTTCATGGTCGTGTCCTCCAACTACGTCCTCCGTGGTCGGAGTGTCGGAAGCCATGACATGGTCATCAGGACCTTCAACCACGTCATCACCGTGTCCCTTGACTACACCTTTCGTGGTCAGTGTGTCAGTTGCCTCCACATGATCATCTGCATCAGTGTTAAGAGGGTAATGTACCGTGAAGATATCTTCAATCGGTCGTACCTCTGCCGAGGGATCTCGCTCCACTCCCACTTCTCCTCCTCTTCAGGTGTCGGAACTGTATGGACGAGTTCACATGCTTTGACAATCAATAGTTGAGGACCTTTGTCATTTTGCTTTGCCACGGGGTTGGCCCTTTCTCTTTGGTTTGGCTTTGGACACTCTTTTGCAAAGTGTCCATACTCGTTGTAATTGAAGCACTTGACCTTAGACTTATCAGAGTTTGGTGGTATTCATTCATCGATGACCTGATTGCCATCACCTCGGCCTCAACTATTACGAACACGTCCCTGGCCTTTTTTGCTACGACCTCCTCTCTTGGCACTAGAAGCACCCTCATGCTTCTTTGTCTTCGTGCTCCTCTCTTACCACTCATTTCGGGTAAAGAGAAGTTTGTCACTCCCGTCCTTCGAGTGCCATCGACCCTTGAGTCCTTCCTTGTAAGTTCTGAGGTGACCAATTGCCTCTGAGAGTGACATTGTTGTGACATCACTGAACTATTCGATTGTTCTGATAATTTGGAGTAAGCGATTTGGAACTGAGTTGAATAGTTTTTTCACGATGTCGCTCTCTTCTAGCTTCATGTGGAGTGAACGGATCTCACCCACCAGTGTTGTAAGTTTCATGGAGTACTTGGTGATCGTCTCTAAGTCCCCCATCTGCAACTTGCTTAGTTGCTATTTCAACACTTGGGCGCGTGCCTCCTTGACACGATCTTCGCCTACTCACTTCTCCCTGAGTGTGTCTAGGCTTCTTTCACCCTTCGTCGTCTCCTTTTCGGTGATTGACATCATCATGTCATCTGGCACTACTTGCGAGATGACCACCATCGTGTCTTGGTCCTTGTTGCCGTCATTGTCTCCATCTTTGACCGTCGACCATACCCCTAGCAAACGCAAGATTAACTTCATCTTGATGGCCCATATGCCATAATTTGTTTCGCTCAACATCAGGTATTACATCAGGATCAAGGCGCTTCTTGCCATTGGCTTGACAAACACGCCTGACTTCGATGGATCGAGATCATTGCACATGATCTTGGTGAGCGCTCCTGACTTCGACAGATCAACAGTGTTGCTGGCCATCACTTCATTCCCTTAGGCTCTGATACCAACTGTTGGGTAATTTGCCCAGGGTCTAGACGAGTGATGAACTTAAACTTTGAGATCACGCACGCGAACACGAGTAAACATAGGTTAGATCTTTTGCGACATGATACGCCTACATCCTTTTCATCTTTCTTATATAGAGAATCAAATATAAGACTCTGTAACCAACACAGCATCCCACGTTGAGAGTCCCACATGGACACACCTAACTTTCCTTTACAACTGCTCTAAATCCTATACGGACTCTGAATCCTGCCTTTTATGACTACAACTGCTACAATATTTTCATGACTACGACTGCTACAATACTTTCATGACTACGACTGCTACAATACTTTCATGTCTATGAGTACTATAGTATACACATTGGCAGTAAGCTATAGTGGTCGTATAGACTACCGCGGTCATAGGATTGGTCGTGGACTCGACCAGGCCTAAAGACAACTAGATTAACTCTATAAATGTTCCCCAACAATGACCACCTCCCACTGCTGCTACAATATCTAAATTGTTGGTTGGCTTCCCATTGCCCCTACTCACTGACACCACCCACCACTCGCCTTTGTTCTCATGGCTGACACACCCTCGCCGCCTTCTACCACCGGTTTGTCGGTGCCCACCCTAATTCCATGATTGGGGAGCACGTTAAATTCAAAATCTCTAATTCTAATCGACATCAGGCTGAAGACGAAGCTCACCGGTTGAAGAAGGCATGTCAATATTGACGGAGGATTATTAAGGAAAACATCAATGATCGGCACGGAAGAAGAGGGGTGTAAAGCAATGTGAAGAGTGAGGACGCGGGGGAGGAGGAGGGGGCATGCAATATGACAAGTTTGAGAGCTGCATATTTACTTTTGCACAAGTATATGGGGGCCTACTGTGAAGTGTTCCCTAGAAACTAATAAAAGACAACGAATGCGGGTTTTTCTACAACAAACCTTTCTTAAAATCTAGCTACTTCTTTAATCTAGTGGTGGGTTTTAAAATTTGAAAGCTTTATGCTTTATAAGTTGAATTTGGAAGTTTAAAACTTCTATTTTTTATTATTTGTAAAAATCAAGAGTTGACTTTTATCGATGATCAAGTTGCCAATCTTACGAAATAATATGAGAAAAATAGCTAAAATCCTTGAGGAAGAACATGGATGCTCTTTTATTACTATGAACTGGTTATAGGGTGCCTTTAATAAGGTATGACACTAGTCCTAATTACATTGAATTGAATGTTCTTGCTTGTCCACTACTACGGAGAAGGTCATACTAGGCACCTTATCACAGATGGTTCTATAGAGTCTATCAATGTTAAGTTGCAGCATAGTTATTTTAGATGGTTTTACTAGCATGACCGTCTATGTTGTAACCGATGGTAAGAACCGTTAGTGATGGCCCACTTATCATAGACGGTTTTTTACACAAATCATCTATGATACATTATAGACAATTTATAATAAAAACTATGTGTGATATGTGGATTTATCACAGACGTTTTTTGTGAAAATCCATCAGTGATACATCACAGACGATTTTTGTGAAAACCCGTCTATGATGAAAACTTATCACAGATGGGTTGTGAATAGAAGCACCCGTGATATTCACTGCGTTATTATTAAATACACTTGTCTTGACATATATTTTCTTTGTTAGGCATGCGGCAATTTTGAGGAGATTGGTGAAAGAAGTTGGAGATTTGGAAGGGTTTGTTCTTTGTGATCTAAGGTTAGTAATTGATACTATATATAATGAAATACATTATATTCTAGCAAGATCTGTGTACTTTTTAGTTGGAAGGAAAGAGAGATCTAGCTTGGTAATTTTTGCTCCAATTTAAGAGTCGGTCTCACTCCTATCTACTTTAATTCTTGTTAGATTGGTTCACGAATCATAGCTAGCTACTTTAGATGGACAAATTATGGTGAATGATAATTATATGTAAGTGCTATTGTACGTACATGTAATGGCTACCTACCAGGGCATTAATCTAATTGAATATTAATTTGTTATATGCGTAGCGCAGATGGACTGAAGCTGGATGTATGTTGAGAACTGTGTGAGTGAAGAGTACATCAATGATGTGTCTACTTTTAGAAGAGATGTCGAGTAGGATATGTTGAAGAGAGGGATGAAATTTATGTACTGTCCATGCATTGATTGCGATAATCTTAAGATGTTTACAAATTCAGTATAAATAGAAGCACACTTGATTCGAAGGGGATTCAAAAAGGGGTATACATGTTAGAATAGTTGCGGTGAAGAGCAGATTATATAAGAGGACAGTAACATTATCGAGGGAGAAATGATATACCGGATGTCGATTGTTTCTCTAAAGAGCAGATTAGAAGTATTTTATCGAACAAGGTCTAAGTAACAATTTTGAGGCCGTGTTATTTCTTTCTTAATTGCTCAAAAGGTCATCGATCCTGATGGACTAAATGTTCTATAGGTAAAGGTGGTGATGACTCTACGTCATCTTGAGATGAATTTCCCTCCGTTATTTTTTAATATCATGGTCTATCTCATTGTTCACCTTGTGAAAGATATAAAGATATGCGGCCATACATTCCTACGTCATATGTACCCATTCGAGAGATACATGGGAATTCTCAAGTTTTATATATGAAATTGATCTTGGCTGGAGAGCAATATCATCGAAGGTTATCAATCGAAGAGGTCAAGTTCCACGGTCATTGAGTATCTCTATCTCGTCATGAGGGGAGGCTAGAGGGTATCGAGACCATCGAAAGAAAAGCAGTCACTCCTAATCTGGATACGTATGCTTAAGGCCATTTCATAGTCTTGCAACAAATGGCCGAATTGTCCCCGTACATTGACAAGCCCAAAGATATGGTACGCTAAGAGAATCTAGGCCGGTTAAAGGTTTGGATCACGAGAGAGCACATCCGTTGGTTCAACAAATGGTTAAAGGTGCGATTCATTGAGAGAGATCAAGTGAAGATATGTTGTGATGGTTGGCAATAGGGCCAAAATTTACAATTATGACATGTCAAGGATATGGCATAAATGGGTACACATTTTATACGATAGCTCAAGATAGGAAGAGCACAGTCCAGAACAGTGGTGTCCGCATAGATATGTTTCATGAGCAGTTCAATACCGATAGGCTAAACATAATGAAACGTGGGTTGAGCTCGTACTATGGGTTCGTAGATGTGATTTGGGAGCTTGCCTATATACCTTTCAAGATCCCCCTATTTCGGTGCCATTGGCTCCCCATCGTCGTCACCACCTATGATTCCCTCCTCCTTCCTCAAGGTGCACTACTTCCCTCCTATGGATACTAATGTGAGATGTATGCCCTAGAATCGAGAAATCAAAATAGGGCATTTCTAGGTGAGATGTATGCCCTAGAATCTTGATGTGATGACACATGGGTGCAAGTTTCTGTTATGCCCTAGAATCAATTTTGGTAGTATCTCTGTTCTAGTTGATATGATTTCATATCTATGTGACATGAGAATGGTATATTTGTAACACCCTACGACCCACATTACCCTAGGATGCCACTAATACCACTCCACAACTAGCCAATTTACAAGATAAAATAAAATGGCAACAATTTCTAAACAAAATAGATTAATCGGAAGCATAAACAACTAAGGGTAACAGGATAGTGATAACAATTCAATATTTAGAACAACCTCCAACATTTTAATCTAAAACATAGTTCACAAATTTAACATTATTAAATTAATGTAAACAAAGCTATGCAAAGGTCTAGAATCTCTTCATCTTTATTACAGCATAAATATGTGATCCAAGTGCATTAATTTGGTGCCGCTCTACCCTTACCCTGCATGCTCAATGATCACCTGTAGGGGGGGGGCAAGGGTGAGATAAAAATCTCAGCAAGCAAACTGTTTAACAAGCTAATTAAACTACAATAGTTTAATCATCAACATTTTAATTTCCACAATGACTACGTTTATATTCTCAACCCTCAAATCACCACCAACAACGGCAAAACAATAACAAATAAATCTTGTTTGAGTACTTTAAAACCTCAACCACTACCACCACCAAAGACAATAAAACATATGCATGTTTTACTTCACTACTTTATTGTTTCTCATATCCACAACTACTATCAACAATTACTACAAGAGAAAAGAATATCATGCCACAATCATAACCTCTACCATACCACAAGGGACGAACCATATTCCACAACCACATCCACATTCCTCATACCACAAGCAGCTCACATGAGCCAATTCCACATTACAACTATGAAGTTGTATATTCCACATTACAACTATGAAGTTGAATATTCCACAAAATAACTTCACCACAATACATTGCATATGTATGCAAATGATCTTTTCACAATACAATGCATATGAATGTGTATGCTCCACATCACTCTTTCCCAACGGGATAAGAGATGCATCGTATTACGGTAATATACGATGATGTACCAGTAAAGTCGTGGCTAGGTGCGGCGACATCCACATATGCAAATGTCATGATATGATATGAATGATATGATAATCATAAACTACATGAATTCCAACCACAAAGGAGTATCAACATGCTCACAACATATCCACAACCACATATACACCACATATTTGTTTTCATACTCCGCATTAGCACACTAAACAAATTTCCACATGATTACGAGCAATTTATCCAAACATATCAATTGATAAATAATTGCTACCATCACAACCATAAGTATTCACTAAGAATACTACCACCTAGACCACTTTATACTAGTAAAGTATTCTACCCACAACTATATTGGTTCATCAAGAACAATTCCGTAAATCCATAATTAAACCATCAAGATCATAAGCAATCAAATTCTTAAAATACCACCACATGGATCACATTAAGGAAGCATGTAACAAAAATATAGCACCTCAAATTAAGAGAATTCATTAATGTGGAGGTAGAATAATTAACGAGTTAAACGGTAGCACAACCACTATGTTTACTTGCCTCAACCGTTCAAGCGAAGCAATCACATGCGATTAGGAGAAAAACCCACATGTCCAAAAGGTATCTCTCAGCACAATTCTACAGCATACAAAATGCGACTTAAAAATTAAAGACGTCGCTAGAACCCCGAACTCACACATACACCTCTCCGCTAAAAGATTCAACAATCTACTCACTGCAGCAGCGCTGCTTAATATTTCGTATCTTTAAAAATATTAATCTTTTTATAGCAAACAATATATCTCTAGATTCCTCATTAAATGCCTTCATTTTTCATGTACATCACATATTTTTATTTTGATCCTAGCTAGGTGTAACTTAATGCTCAAAACAGAGGAAGTTATCTATTCTGCCAGTCTAGACACAGAAGATTAAATCGCGTCCCAACCACAGTACAAGGATATAAAAAATATGGCTTTAATATAGTAGCGAGACTACCAGATTCTCTACATTTTTCTCAATTGCGACCATAATCATAAAAATCATTTATTACCCCTAAATCACGTTTGAACAGCAGTCTGTCCCAATTTGCTCCCCTGATAGACAGCGGTGTTCCTGACCCTGCTACGCCCAGATCACACGGCCTATAATTCTAAAAAAATACAGAAGCTGGGTCTCGAAGTCCTCTACACTTTTCCTTTTGGGAAGATCTGCAGAAAAAAATCGTTTCATGGATCTAAACCGCGCAAAAAGACGCGCTGCGCGATTGGATGCAGACATCAGGTAATCTCTAATCGGGCAATCAATCTATTAATTTTCTTCAAATTTCGTTTCAAGAACCCTAATTACTCTAAAAAATAGAGGGTTTGGGATGGGAAAAAATTACCTAGATGATCCCTTGGGATCACCCCTCTTTTTTCCTCCTCCTCTTCTTCTCCTCCTTCTCTTCCCTTTCTTCTCTTCCCTTTCTTTTTCTCCTTGGCTCCAAGCGGCAGCCTTGTGGGGGAGTTGGGGGGAAGTCTGGGCAGGAGGGTGGGAAAGGGGTGGCGGCTATGGGGAGGGAGAGTGGCTAGGTCAAGGGAGGGAGGTGCGGCCACCTTGGGCCTTGACCCAAGGCGGTCGACCCACTCTCCATCGATCCACTCGAGTTTTTATTTAATTATTAATTTATTTTATTCATTTTACACTGTTCGACAATTTTATTTTTCCCTTCCCGCGATTTACCCAAAAACCGGTGACTCCGCGATTATTTTAAAAACTTATGCCGTGACGACGTTTAGGTTATTACAATATTGTCATGAGATGATTTTATTTATACTCTTGTCATTATATTATACTTGGAATTGTATACTTATTTCAATTATTAATTCTAGAGCTTCTTGCTATATATGATTAGTATACAAGAGACTTATTACATAAGTGGCTATTTCATGATGGAACAACAAACAATTTTTCCCTGATTAACGTTGATGACTTTCAGTGAGGAAGAAGATGCTACTGTTTAGAAATGTAATTCTTATGGAGTCTATTATCCCTTTATGCAGTAATCAATTTTGGTAGCTATTTCATGATGAAACAACAAACAATTTTTCCCTAATTAAAGTTGATGACTTTCAGTGAGGAAGAATATGCTACTGTTTAGAAATGTAATTCTTATGGAGTCTATTATCCCATTATGCAGTAATCAATTTTGGTAGCATCTCTGTTATGAATATTCTTGCTATTTGGAAACTTTATGTCCATCCTATGGTGCAAGTCTTTCTTTGGCTTTTATCTTCAGCAAAAGAATATATTGCCTACCTGGTTTTTTGGCTTTTTTTGAATAGATAGCAACTAAGCAAGATGGCATCCACATAGTCTTCAGGCTCAGTTTCACTGAATGCATCCGATGACCAGACCAAAAGAACAACAAAGCGAGAGGGCCAAGGCATATCGAAAATGCCTGAGAGCTAAATGACCATCATGGAGGTCAGTTGAGTTGGGGTCACTCTACATCCCAGGAAAGCAGTGGCCGCATTTTGGACCACCTGCGGGATAGTTGCAAGGCAATAGGTCCCCATCACCACATTGAGCTGGAAGTCTCTGACACATGAAGAGAAAGAGCAGCTTTGGGAGGAGGTCTCAACTCTCAAGGTCCTTTGAGATCGATGAAGAAGTCCAGGGCCTCGTGCGATGATAGACGCTCCTGGTGATGGGCAAGGCGTGGAAGAACTTCAAAAGCATACTTTTCACGAAGTACATGAGTGAGGATAGGACGTCGTTCATGAAATATCTTTTCCTCCATCCGATATATGGAATGCCTTTATGGCATAAAGACAACCACTGAATTCTAGGAAGAAAGCGCATCACACGAGGCAAACTAGGCCCGGAGCACTCACCCCATAGACTTGGCACCACTGGGTACATCGGTAAAATCCCACAATGGAGGAAGAAGGACGAGGAGGAAATTTTGTCGGTGGCCTCCCTGCCATTTGCTGGGATCGCAAATGAGTGCATCCGAACCTGGTTAATAGCGAAGACATCTACCACATCTTCGGGGGCCATATCCTTCAAGAATGGAGCAAACCAGGAAGTGTTACAACATGTGCTAAGATATCAAACTACCTAGCTGGTAATATGTCCATAATTTCATAGGAACTGAAATAATAAGTTGGCCTCTTGCAGAAAACGTTGACTGTGGAATCCTCCCAAAGCAACTTCCAGGTCATCAGGGAGAGGGACATATAATCCACTGCCCTAGGAAACAAGGAGCACTCAGGTCGCATGCGAGGCCTTGGGGTTTACGTTCCCTCGAGGCAGTGATTCCAAGATGACTCTAACTCAAACAGGAGTCATAAGAGATTAAAGGCTAAGCGCGAGGAGCGTATAAAAGAGGAGATTCATGCAAAAAATTTTGGGAAGCTAGCACGTTTAGGGGAAAGGCTAAAGCAAGTGCTCAGCTAGTCACAGGCCGTCCCCGTTATTGTGGAAGCCAGTCCACAACACCGTCGGAGTAGCTGTGCGTCCACACACTAATCAAACCAAAGCCACACCCGACTTCTGATTGACAAAATCTAGATAATGTATATCTCTAGAATGCTTTAAAGATAGACCTGTCGGATGCCTTAACTAATCGTGTATCATTTTGTAGGAGCCCACACCCTACAAGTTCCATGTGAGGTCCATTCCTATTGAGGTTGGGCGGGAATAGCGTTTCCATGCCAGGAAGGGACAGTGCTGCATGGTGCCCAGCTGGCGCAGGGTTAGGCCAAGGTCTTGGTGTACATATTACGTGACCCTTTCATGGCTGTCATAGGTGAGGCGCCAAGGCCAAATCGAAGAACATTAAGGCGCCTCACAAGCCCTGGACATACTACCTCGGAATGTCTTAGAATGGGTTACGAGATTTTGCATGTCTAGTACATGCAGAGGACCAACGAGCAGAGGACAAACTGGCCTACTGGATTCACCATCAGATACATGGAGAGGAATTTCCTCCATGGGTCGGGCTTCTTCATCGTGGGCTTCGATGACTTATTTGAACTATTCAACCTCGATGCCTCACTTCCACGATGTTGGACGCTGTAAGTGTGCATAATCAAATTCTACATTCACGTAATACTAATAAATGTCATAACTCATTTCTTACGTGTGTGTACCCAAAATGCCAAAAAAGGAAACTTATCAATTAGGCATTTTCATGACCTACAAGACGACCCCAGCAAACAGACAACCAAAATCGGATCCATAGAATCTAGGAGCCGTACGTGTTTCCTGTCATGAGTCATAAGTGCTCCATCATGATTCACGACCACCACGTCCCTGGCATAATTAAGGTACAACTACGGTGATCAATTACTCGCATAGTAGAAGTACACCTAAAGCACTACTACCATCGAAGAGCTCTAGCGGCCTAGCCCTATTATTCTGCCGGTAGCTAACCGGGCGGCCATTGCACTGCCAGTTCGTTTCTTGGGAAAGAAACTCGAGACATGCAGACCGGCAGGTACGAGCTGCAGCAGTCCCTAGCGGCGGAGGCGGCTAACGTGGTGAGGCAGGCGGTGGGCCTGGCGCGGCGGTGGGGCAACGTGCAGGTGACCCCGCTCCACATCGCCAGGGCGATGCTCTCGATGGCCGGCCTCCTCCGCGCCCGCCTCCGCCCCAGTCAATCGCTCCAGTTCAAAGCGCTCGAGCTCGGCCGGCGTTGCGCCACCGCCCCATGGCCGCCAGCCGCCGTCGCCATGTTCCACCACGGCCGGCCGCCGAACGCGCTCGTCGCCGCGTTGAAGCCAGCGATCGCGCCAGCCGCCGCCGCTCGAGGGCGGCTGCGGCGGTGGCGGGGCCCGCCGCCAAGGTGGAGCTGGAGCAGCTCGTCATCTCCATCCTCGACGACCCGAACATCGGCCGGGTCATGCACGAGGCCGGCTTCTCGAGCTCCCTGGTCAGGGCCAACGTCGAGAAGGCCATCTCATTGGAGCAATCAAATAGGGAAAGCAGCAAGAGCACTTGTCCAAATCCCATTTACACGAAGTGTAGCAGGGCTGAACCATGTCTTGATGCCACCATCAAGGTCCCAGGCTTAAGCCTCGCATTAAGCCTCGGCTGCGGCAGGTTTTACACGTCCTATCACATGCATGCATCGGTTTTGGTTGAGTAATCTTTCGATTGTAGCGTGCAGTGGTTTTCTCTCTAGATCTGATACCAATTCTTGGCCGAAATATTTCTCTCTAGCTTGTATCACAATGGTCGGTAACAAAGCACAGCATGCCCCTCCTAGCCAGCTTAACTATGCTAGCTCTCTTGTTTGTGCTACAATTAAGTATATCCAAGTGTCCACAGCAGCTAAGTAAGTAACCTGATCATGCATGCATGACGACTTAGCAAATGACGGTGCATGCAACTTTACCTATTCTTTTAGGAAATTTAACAGTGGTATTGATTCAAGTAGGAAAAAATGCCCTTGCATGGATGTTAATTTCTTTGTTTTTTGCAGTGAGCTGCAAGCTAGCCAAGCAAGATCAGGGTGGCCGACGACCTTCGTTGGCGCAGCACCAGGCGACAGAGAGATGACATCCTGTGGCACAAGTCTTCAGGTACATGCATGTATGACGTATTGTTGCATAACCGTTTAAGCAAACCCTAATCCAGGGTCGACGCAGGCTACCTGCTGCCGGCAAAAGTTCACGGATCTCACTGCAGAGAATCTTAAGATTCTATGCGACGCGCTTGAGCTGCGCGTCCCGCGGCACAAGGACATTGCTCCGGACATAGCGACCACCGTGCTCCAGTGCCGATCCGGCATGCCGACGTGGGTGAGGAGGCGAGAGAGGTTGACGCCGTCGACTTGGTTGCTCTTTCAAGGTAGGGACAGCGGAGGCAAGGAGGCAATGGCTCAGGAACTCGCGAAGCTCGTGTTTGGTTCCTACACCGAGTTCACCTCCATCACAATGGCAGATCAGGTCACCCCAGTTAACTCCGATTCCAGCTCCGGCGGCAAGCTCACCCTCAAGAGGCGGCGGAGATCACGAGACGACGAGAATGGCTACGTCGGAAAAAGGCTGTTTGAAGCGATCCTCGAAAACCCTCATCGTGTTTTCTTGATCAACGGCGTTGACCGGTTGGATCCTGACTCGGAAATCAGCATCCAGAACGCCATCGCAAATGGAAGAATGAGAGGTGGTTCCAATGGTGACGACGTGGTTAGTTTGGATGACGCCATCATAGCGCTCAGTTGTACTGAAGCGATCGACTCGTGGTCTTTTGCTTCCTCCCCTCCGGTGAAGCAACGAACCAGTAGAGAAAATGGCGAGGGAAAAGAAGACGGCATGGAGAAGGAAGGGAAATCACGTCTTAGCTTGGATTTGAATGCTTGCGTAGAGGATGGAGAAGAGGAGGAAGAGAATTCGATTTACGATGCGGGTCTCTTGAGTGATGTGGATGGTGTTTTTCTATTCCGATAGCATATGATTTCTCATGTTAGTTTGCTTCGTCTGGTCCGCAATTAATATTGCCCTAGTTTTTGTTCTTTTCCTTTTGTTTTCCTTAGTATTGCCCTAGTTTTTTTATATTAATATTCTCATGACGTGATGAACTATCATATAATGTATTGTGGAAATCATGTTTGTAATTGGTACTTAAATGATATGAGTGGGCCACGACTATAATAGTTCAGTTTTTTTATTGTAAAAAGATTATTTTTTTAGGTTTTCTATTATTTCCTTGAGCAATCAAAGCCTGCTTTAATGCTTCCCACAGATCCAAGTATAAACTACAGTATGTACGCATATTGAGAGCGTGATTTATAAATTTAGTTTTTAGGATACCGCAGAATCACAGCACTTTGCACTTTTCCTTTATTTTATTTCCTCTTTTCAGGCGATAAAAATTAACAAAAAAAATGTGCAGCCCACTTATTTTTTTAGGTTTTCTATTATTTCCTTGAGCAATCAAAGCCTGCTTTAGTATTCGTAGAATTTATTTCTGAAAGAGAAGCTGAAGTACTACTTGTGTGCAGCAATCTTTAGTAGTGACAAATAGATGATATATGGCACCAGGAAAAATGAGGTATTTGTACGTACGTCGTCAGTACGAGGTATATCATTAATTCCTTAATCAATTATCATAAGGATTGCTGACTAGGAAAAATGAGCCTAAGGATTGTATCCATGGTCAATCGGAGTCCGTAATAGATTGTATCCAATGAAGAGCAAATCTTCTGGTCCTGTCCGGAATTTTGATAAGACCCTGCGACCACTGTCTGTACGTACATAGTTATTTAATTGTGCTAAACAGGGCGCAGATGGGTCAGCAGCCCCCGCTATGGCCAGCCGTGGATTCTAGGGGCTTGTACTGTAGGAATGGTACATAATAAAAGGAGGATAAATGGTGTTTTCAATTTATTTTCGAAGTATTTATTAATTTTTATTCCAGTAGTTATAACAAGCTATAAGATCCAAAATTCCAAAAATCTTGGTTCTATAGTAGTTTTAGCCCATGAACAATGCAAAAATATCACTATTTTAAATTCGAAAATCCACGAATTTTTGATCCATAGATCTAAATGACTTAAAACTTTAACAAAGACTAGATCACGACCTTAAAAACCTATCCCAATCAAAAATCTTGAAAGAACTAAAGAGAACTGCGATCTATAGTTCGTGAAGCTTTGTTGCATCTTTTTCGTTTGAATGAAGGTTGCACTAAAACCGAACAAAAAATGAAAAACGGTGAATATAACTTATTTGTGCGTGAATAATGACTAAGATGATTCTAGATATGCTCCTACATGTCTCAGCAAGTTAGAACATCAAAGAAATCGAGGTAGAAATAGTTGGATCAAGCAATCACTCGGAGAGGGTAAAAAGAGCAAAAATCGGGTTTCTTCGTGAACTTTCCATGCAAATGTCTATATGAGTGGAGATTAATTTCCAGAGGTTATCTTCATCTCTTACACGTTCTTAGCACAACAAGATTAATTAAGAAGGGGAGAGAGAGGATGAAAAACACCAAATCAAGAGCAAAATCAATCACCACAAGGAGATTTATAGAGACGAATAAAGATTGATGTATTGCTACTTGAGGAGGAAGGTTTTACAGTCACTCCACCAGGAGGATAAGAGCGCACACCACAGCACTCAACTTCTCTCAAACCATAACCCTAGAACTCATGAAAGCTTGATCTCAAGAGAAAATGGTTGGATGGT